>JAAGKR010013461.1:0-13947 GCA_011419295.1 Clarias macrocephalus
CTGTAACCCTGTTCCCTGATAAAGCGGGAACGAGATGCTGCGTTCCGATGCCGCACTGCTGGCGTGCCTGGACGTCCTTCAGACAAAATTGACCTGAGGATGTTTCCGGTTCACTCCTATTTATAACCTGCAGGTGCACCTTATTCGGTGACGTCATGCCTGGCACAGGTTATAAGCCGAAGGTATTCGGCGGGTTTGACATGCACAGGCTTCACAACCGGGCAACAAAGAGATGTTCCCATAGCGTTTTCACGCAGCATCTCGTTCCCGCTTTATCAGGGAACAGGGTTACAGCCAAGTAACCCGAGACGTTTTGACAGTGTGTTTTAGCAATTTGGAATTTTACAGAATAAAACAAGCCTGTTAGAAGAAAACATATATACAGTATGTTTGCATGCTGGAATCAATATGATGACAATCAGATTTTAACACATACAGTAAAGCCGATAAACATCAGAATAAACGGGTAATAAACTACTTCACTCATGAACCTGATTATTTCTGTATGAATTGCTTTATCTTATACAAACAGTATGTTTATAATATGTTTTACACACATGATGTTTTTACCCCAGAGATTTTCAATGCATTTATGCAGAAATAAAAAAAATTCCTCATAATGATGATTTTAACTCAGGGTGTTTGTGTGCATCAAGCGGACAAGTGTAAGTGAATCCTGCATCACCCCAGCCCCAAAAAAGAGCCTCTGCACAGGTAATGCACAGGTTTATTCTGTATGTTTATGACATTTTTATATTTATATCCACCTGAAACCTTGCGATTTCTACGGACTGTTTCTCTTCACAGCTGATAACTATAATTGAATTAATGTCTTCAACCAGGAAGAAGTTTGGCAAAATAATTATACCAACACTACCCAATCCAACATGGATATATAGACAATGAATTTGGGAGAAAATGTCGCGTCCTCATACTGTATGAGTACATTTGGGTCTCAAGCGGACATAACCTCATGCTTAAGCTGTAAAACTCATAAGAAGAGAACAGATCTGTTCAACTACAGTACACTGTGTGTTTGATTGTAAAAACTCTTCTGAGTGAAACTCAACTTGGATGTTCTGCACATTCCTGAGCTCTGAACTCGCCTTGTAAAGAATCCAGACTTTCTAGTCCGGGCCTGTTAAAAGCTGCCTGTCGAGGGCCCCTCCATTACTACTTTCACTATAAACCCGTCTCTCTGACACAATCAGGTGACACTCCACACCCAGACATCCCCCCCCCCCCCTTATAATCCCCCACCCCCAGACCTCAAGGCATTCAGCATAACATCGTTTTTAGCATATTTTACACACAAGTGTCTCCTGGAATAGCGCACATGCAATATACAGTACATCTCCAAACTGTTCTTGTGAATTTGAGAACATTCTTATTATTTGATTGTTTTGTTTAATGATATTTTAAATGAATACTGTGTGTTGTGGTTGATTTTACTAACAGCTCATTCGCACTCATATGAATAGATTCGAATAAGTATCGATGTTCATGTTCAACCTTCGTGGAAGGAGTTTCTCAACAGGTTCCTGCAGGCAGGTCATGCCGTGGTGCACCTCATGGTTAAAGCATGCTCACGAACATACTGTAGCTAGCAGCTTCTGACACATGCTCAGCACCAGCTTGTGTTATACTGCTAATGCTTACATCTAGTTAGTCTGTTTAAGGAAAAGAAGCCAACATCTACTGTACTGTATGTTCGCTTGCGATGCAGTTGCCTATAGAGCGAGCTGGTAGAAGACTGGTTCACGTGATGAATGATGTCATTTAAGTCATTATTGCATGATGTTATGCAAACTTGAGAAGCTGTGCAGGTTTCAGAAACATGTGTGGAGACTTTTATTCATAACTTCAGAAGGCTCACCCGTACCCAAGGGCGAAATCCTCAGTCAGACATGAGCGGAGTTATTTTCTCCCGAGGTTGGGTGTGAAGAGTGAAGGCAGACCTACAGCATTGTAACAGGGTGTGTTTAGTGTTTACTTGAGTCATATTGTGTTTCTGAAGAGAAAAATGAACTGATAATCTATACAGTAGATATGAGATCTGGTTTCATGTATTTGACATGTCTTGTGCGAGCCTTATGATGTGTGTCACCCTGGAACACTGTAAACTGTACCACTACTTACACCTAAACTAAAGCCACTGACACAACACATTCAAGATGTTAATGAGGTCAGATTGAGGTTTGCTTGTTATAATTTGGAATCGTGTATAAAACTGTTTACATAGTACCACAACTTAATCATATTTAACTTATAACCTAAGCACTTGTATGGGCTCATCATATTGAAACAAACACAACATTGTTTATTTAATAGGTATCTGAATCACCAATACAATATTATCACGACACCGCTGAGCCGACTATGATATGCAGTGAAATGCTTATACAACAGTCTGTGACCTAAAACAGAAATAATTCACTGCAATGAAAAGAAAAGGCGCTAAAAATGCATGAATTTTTTTATATATATATATATTTTTTAAATAGAATAAAAAAATATATATTTGAATCATGCAGGATTTACAGAATGTAGAAAATGTAACAGTAAACTGTAAGGTATGCAAATATAGAAGAGGAAAGACATGGTGTGTGGGTATGACAGCAGCAGTGTGAGTGAAACATGAATTACTGCATAAAGTAGTTGTTCGTGTTGCAAAGTGCAGTTAGTCCTCATCTTATGTGTAAATGAGCAGTGTGCAAACAAGGACTGAGTAAATGAATGAGCAAATGTGCAATGTAGTGAGTACTTATCATGACGCTGATATGTAGCAGGAATGCAGTGTGTGTGTGTGTGTGTGTGTGTGTGTGTGTGTGTGTGTGTGTGTGTGTGTGTGTGTGTGTTTATGTGTGTGTGTGTATGTGTGTAGGTGTGTGTGTGCGCGTGTTCTGGTTGAGGGTCTGCTCCTCCTCAGTCCCTCTGTGTTGGTCTCCAGGGAGCGAGTGAAACCCCAGGAGAGTAAAACATCCATTATTAGCATGGCTGAAAATATAAAACTGTGATTATTGTCATACTTTTAGTGTCATTATTTTACAAATATGTAAATTGTTACAATTCTAAACATTGCAAATTCTTCGCTCCTACCACACAGGATGCTGTGCTGCCTGCCAAAGTGTGAACTGTTTAGAGCTCCACCTAAACTGCTAACATACAGCATATAAATTTGATTAGAATAAAAATTATATATATATATAAAACACAAATTAATACATTTCTCTATATCTCTAATATTCAATATTATTTATTCCTACCATGAGGCTGGGACAGACTGGGACATATTTAGTCCTGCCCTTTGCACATTCATGCTCTAGTGTAAGTCTGTCATAAAACGCAGTGTTAATGCTGTAACTCTAACTTTCACAGAACGTGTAACTATAAACTGATAAAAAAAAGTACATGGCTTTCTTTAATAATTAAAAATACATACAGTACTTGTACTTTTTCCCCCTTGCTTTTGAGCTATCATGCTTGAGGAATGAAATACGGCTGAACATAACTGACCGAGTGTGTTTTATATTAATATCCTGTGCATTACGACTGCACTAATGAAAATCAATCGCTTCTGACCAATCAGAGTGGAGAATAGATGCAGGAGTGACACAACTGCCATATTGCAGCTATAACATACAGATCAACAGCAGTGCTGGGTAGGTTTAGTTTCAAACCTCTTTAGTCAAATAAAACTGAATTAAAGTCTTGCAAGTCTACATGCAGACAGATTTCACCCTGTGGTGATTGACATAACGAGTGTATCCAGTCTTGCGTGTTTAACCATTTTCTGTGAACACACGCACACACAAACCCACGCACACACACTGCCGGAGGTGTGACACTCCTACACACTCACACTGTGTGTACCTACACTCAGACTGATTAGTTAGATCTCAATAAAGGATTAATGTGTTTTTTGTTTTATTCAGGATGATGTGTGTACACACTTGTTACAAAGCAAAGCGTACTGCATATGGGGGGGGGGTGGCTGCAACAGGAAGTGATGTGATTACTTATTGCATAAACCCTTTTAAGAACCAAAACAAACTTTAAAACATGTTTTAAACACATTTAAATTTCATTGCTTTATTATTATTTTTTTTACCATTGTGGTTGTAGTGACATAAAGACCTACAGTATAAGTGGGCACCAGGGCGGCGCTAGAATGCGACTCCACAGGTCACAGGGGTACCTGCTTTTTACTTACTGCTTAATTAATTTGACCTGTTTTGAGATTGTCTACTGATTTGTGTATCTGTTTAAGCCCCATGGGTTTCTGCTTTGAGGTATGTCGCTGACATTTTTGTTTTTTTCGCTTCGCAAATACTGAAGTCCCATTCGTAGTCCCTGTTCTAGTTATCTGGTTGTGTTTGTGTTGTTATTCCTTGTGTTTAATAAATACAAGCACTGACAGCACTGTCACACCTACTTCCAGTTCAGCTCCCTGGGGAAGTCAACCTGCCAACATTAACATCCTGGTCTCTGACATGACCCACTTTGCCACCATGCCTTGTTCTGCCACTCTGAGCCCATGCCAATGTTCGAGCCACTCTGTCACCAAATAGGAAACTTTTCCTGTCACGAGCCTATAATGTGTTCCAATCAGAATCTCCCCGGAGGCTGAAGAGGCAGCCCTCACGGACATTATCCCATGCCTTCTTCCAGCCCAGCTCCCACAACATGTACCAGTCCAGTTCCCATGCCATGTTCCAGTAATGACAACAAAGGAGGTTGCCCGGGTGACCTCCGATGTCATGTAACACTTGCAGATTGAGGAGATTCCACACTGTGAGATGCACTTTGGTGACCGCACCAAACGTTGGTCGACAATGTGAAGATTTGGGCTGCAAGTCTCAACAGAGACAAATCCCACCCTATTACTTTCTAATCACAGATCGGACAGTCAGTCCTATAAATCAGATTTGTGAACAATTTTGCACTCGCTTGCAAACTGAACAAGGCCAGAGACACACCTTAGTATTCATTGCAGCTGCACAACATGGCTGAAACAGGATTTGCGTCCATGGTCAAGGTCCGTGGATTTCTAATTTCACACAACACATCACAATCAGTCACACTCCTAAAACAGTCTAGACTCTCACATACACCAGTGCTGTGAGATTATTTCGAGCTGTGGTGGTTCTCTGGCTCTCCACTTTGGTTGTTTGGAATTTCTTTGTTTATCCTTCACTCATGTTTTCATTAAGTTTGTGTAATTGTGTTTATGGATCATCAGTCTGGTGTTAATAACACAAACCTGGATCTCTGATACCCGACACCATTTATGATTAATTTACAGTATATGTTACCTTTTAAACCCATGCAGAAGATCCAAAACATTGACTCATACACACCATTATACTGTATAATTACCACACACACACACACACACACACACGCACACACACACACACACAAACTGATAAACATTTCTGCAGAATTTCTTAGTAATGTGTGCAAGTATAGACTTATTTCAATGATGTTATTCTTGGCATTGTTTTCTCCTAAACATAAATTGTGGAATATAACACAAACACTACAGTGGCGGAACTGGTCTGAAGAGTTTACACACACACACACACACACACACACACACACACACACACACACACACACACACACACACACCGTTCTCTGAAAGGTCTTTATGTGTCACAGATACATTACAGCGCAGTGAAATTCTTTTATTTGCATTTCCAGTCTTGTTAGAAGTCCAGGGTCAGAGCAGAGGGTCCGAGCTCAGAACCTTGCTCATGGACCCAGCATTGTCAGGTTTGCCTGATATTCTCACCATTACACCGTAGGCTTTACCCTTGAGTCATAGTTGCTCCAGAAGTACAGTGGAACCTTGGACTGCGAGCAAGACAAGCTAAATTTGCGAGGTCTTGACATATGAGTACTATGCACACGCTTTGGCTGCCCAGCGTCACATGATCACAACTGAGCCAATGGTTCTTCTCTCTCTCGCGCGCTGTGGGATTGTGGGTAATCATCTCCCATGCTCAGTCTCAGTGCACGCACGTCACTCGTATAGTGAACAGCTGTGCGCACATGTACTGTACTTACTTTAAGAAATGAAGGTCAGTCAGTCCGAAAAATTGGGAAAACTTTGAAAGTGTCCCCAAGTGCAGTCACAAAATCCATCAAGCGCTACAAAGAAACTGGCTCACATGCGGACTGGCCCAGGAAAGGAAGACCAAGAGTCACCTCTGCTGCGGAGGATAAGTTCATCCGAGTCACCAGCCTCAGAAATCGCAGGTTAACAGCAGCTCAGATCAGAGAGCAGGTCAATGCCACATAGAGTCCTAGCAGCAGACACGTCTCTAGAACAACTGTTAAGAGGAGACTGTGTGAATCAGGCCTTCATGGTAGAATATCTGCTAGGAAACCACTGCTAAGGACAGGCAACAAGCAGAAGAGACGCGTTTGGGCTGAAGAACACAATAAAGAACACAATGAAGAAAACTCTTTGAATGAGAAGGTGACCAAACTTTTGGTCTGTATATATACACACATACATATATACATATATACATATATATGAGAGAAAGAGAGAGAGAGAGAGAGAGAGAGAGAGAGAGAATGTTAAACCTTGGATTGTGAGCATAATTTGTTTCGGATTTGGCCTTGTATATCAAAGCACTCATATATCAAAGCGAATTTCCCCCACATAATATAACAGAAACTCAGATGATTCATTCCACAGCCCAAAAATATTCATATAAAAAAATTTTTAAATATGAAGTAAAACTAAAACAGATTAATGTGCACTTTACCTTTGAAAAGAATCATGACGAGAGAAGAAGCAGGAGGAGGAGGGGGGGGGCTACTGTGCACACACACACACACACACACACACACACACACACACACACGCACACACACGCTTGCTCTGCCAGGTCTTCATGTGTAACAGATAAATTACATCAGCACTGACACTTGCTTTTGTCTACCTTTGCGGATTTCTTGGAAATGTGACGTTGCATTTTTGTTACACACAATCATCTCCCGCACTGCTACATCCTTTTAAACTTTTTTCGCCACAGGGGCCGTTGTTGCAGTACAGGTAATAAAGAACAGTCACTACACTTCACAACAGCTATCTAACTACCTTAAACAGCCCAAATGCAAGACCTTGAACTACAGTTGATAAAACACTGGGTTGTTTTTGCTGAAGTATCATCACGTGTTAGTCCTAGTAAATCTTTCCCTTCACATTATAAAGGATATTATTGTGTGTGTTGAATAAAAGTCACATTTCCCGTTTGTTAATTAATGCCTGTGTTAGGGCGTGTGTTAGGGTGTGGCAGTGTCAGACACTTCATCATTCCTCATGGTTTGCTGCTGTGAGAGTATAAACACATCGACATTAAAGTCACTCTCCTACGAGTCGGCACTGAAATCGTCTGTGTGACCCGACTGCATCACCCTAGACATCATGGCTTCTCATATGTTACCTGGAGGCTGGTCTGGATGGACAGAAGCTGATGCAGAAGTAAAGGAAATCTGCGAGAAGGTATTGCTGGAATCTTTATATACAGCCCGGTGTTGTATCTGTCACATGCAGACTTCAGGGAACTAACAGAGGCGATCACTGATTAGACACTAGACTCTACAGCGAACTTACATTTGCTTATTTCTCATAATCTCTATTGATGTTGTTGCTGTTGTTGTTGCATGCATTGTGCTTTTGTGTGATGGGATTAAATCTAATTTCAGGTAAAGCATGAAGCTGAGGCGAAGGAAAATGCGAAGTTTCCAGTTTACTCCCCCCTGAACTACCGAAGACAAACTGTGGCAGGAACAAACTATGAAATTAAGGTGTGTGTATGTATGTGTGTGTGTTTTAAACGTACTTGATTTATGTGTAAGGTTATATTCTATAATTAATCTCCTTAGCGATTATTTATAGAGCTTATTGTACAATGATGAACAAAGAATAAATCAACTATGACACTGTGTATGTTTCAATTAAATTTAATTTCCATATTAAGTAATATACACATATATTAATTAGCTTATTATCAGCGGAGTGTGGCTATATACAGTACGTCCCATACTGTCACGCTCCGCTGATAATAAGTTAATGAGCTCAGTAAGATAATGAGCTGTTACTATGGTAACTATAATGTTTGTTAGGGCAAGTGCATTATAAAACCCTGCACTACTGTCAGACGTGCTGTGGCAGAGAAAAATAATTAGCACCTTCTGATCACTCAAATTGTATAACATACCCCTCCTTTCTGTTTTTTAGGTGTATGTGGGAAATGACTCGTGCCTCTTTCTGAAAGCATTCAGAGGAATAGGTGCGAAACCTGAAATATCCATAAAGAGCACAGCGATGCTTCCCATGCCCAGGATCATTACCCATTAAAAAAGCGAATTTTGTGTAATACATGCCATTTAAAAAGAAAAAATAAACCTCTTTCAGTGATCAGAGTAAATGTTGGTTTGAGTGTTTTCACTTTTCACACTATTCTCTAAAATATGTTGACTTTGTTTTAGCATTCATTATAATTTCTTATGTAAGTTATATAACGCATGGATGTTTTTGTTGTGTTTTATACTAGGAGAATCAGTTTCACAGGCAAAATTCTTCTTCTTCTTCTTCTTCTTATTATTAAGATTCATTAAAATTAAAGTTTTACCAGTCATGCGTTTAAAGTCAGACAGGGTAACTCAGGAGATGATGACAGATGCAGGTGGACAATGAGGGATACGGTTTACTATCTTGCTTGCTGTAAATCTTCTTTTCTCTTGGCCACACACACCCTGCTTGTTCCTTATCGCTCACCCAGCTCACTGCAAACAGATAAAACACTGTTTAGACACATTCTCATCAGGTGTGCATTCTTTCCCTCTCTCTCGCAAACCTGACCACGCCCTTCCTGCCACACAGTGGAACAATGTGTGTGTACAGATCCTGACCATCACTAAGTCTCATCATATAAACTGTGGGATACCAACACAAACACTGCAGTGGTGAAACTGATCTGAATTAAATTTGACAAAGTTGTGAGGTGCAACACTACAGTTACCATCCTGTTTGTGCCTCCCAACTGGGCCACTCCCAGTAAATGTTGGGCCTGACACTGACACTTACTTGAGGGACAAAACAGGAGCCCGTGGTTGGACTGCTCTTATTGAGCATGTATTGCAGCAACACACAACCACTTATACATCTGCATGGCTGATTTCCCTTCCAGCAAATCCCACCCTGGCCACATTGCTCAATTCCAGTTTTTTTTTTTTTTTTGTCAGATCGGATTTGCATGACATGACGGTTCACATTCTTAATCACAAGTGACTTTTATCTGACTCTAATTTGGACTCGTCTGTCCTCTGAAACTACAGTTGATAAAACACTGGGTTGTTTTTGCTGAAGTATCATCACCTGTTAGTCCTAGTAAATGTTTCCCTTCACATTATAAAGGATATTATTGTGTGTGTTGAATAAAAGTCACATTTCCCGTTTGTTAATTAATGCCTGTGTTAGGGCGTGTGTTAGGGTGTGGCAGTGTCAGACACTTCATCATTCCTCATGGTTTGCTGCTGTGAGAGTATAAACACATCGACATTAAAGTCACTCTCCTACGAGTCGGCACTGAAATCGTCTGCATCACCCTAGACATCATGGCTTCTCAGATGTTACTTGGAGGCTGGTCTGGATGGACAGAAGCTGATGCAGAAGTAAAGGAAATCTGTGAGAAGGTATTGCTGGAATCTTTATATACAGCCCGGTGTTGTATCTGTCACATGCAGACTTCAGGGAACTAACAGAGGCGATCACTGATTAGACACTAGACTCTACAGCGAACTTACATTTGCTTATTTCTCATAATCTCTATTGATGGTGTTGCTGTTGTTTTTGCATGCATTGCGCTTTTGTGTGATGGGATTAAATCTAATTTCAGGTAAAGCATGAAGCTGAGGCGAAGGAAAATGCGAAGTTTCCAGTTTACTCCCCCCTGAACTACCGAAGACAAACTGTGGCAGGAACAAACTATGAAATTAAGGTGTGTGTATGTATGTTTTAAATGTATTTGATCTATGGGTAAGGTTATATTCTATAATTGATCTCCTTAGCAATTATTTATAGTAGCGGTGCTCCGATTGATTGGTCGCCAATCATAATCGACCGATAATTGCTTTGGGATGTTTGATTGGCAGTCTCTATGACTGTAATGGCTGATATAGAAAAGCCGATCAGATGATGCAAACCTCGCCAGACAATTTCTTTGCGCGCTGTTAAAATGGTTTCATGGGTCTGCAGTTCTACATGTTGTGTGAAAAAGACAAGACATTATCAATCAGCAACCTGTGTAACAAGCCAATTACTCGAGGCGGGAAGCACCCAAAGCATTTTAACACCACGAACCTCATCAGACATTTGAGAGAGCGGGAGAGCGCAGCAACTCGCGCGCTGCCACTCACTCAGCTGTCAGTAAAACCGCTATTTCACCTACGCGGTTTCGCTCGGTGGACGGAAGTACGGTTCATCATGATTCACCGTGAGTTTTGCCGCTGTGATTACGTTTCCATCTTTCCGCACGAAAAATTAAACATGTTTGTCAAACGTTTAATTTTTTTAAACAAGTTTTTAAACATGAAAAATTAAACATGTTTAATATTTTTGACAGTCCTCGCGGATGCTTGCGGACCTTGCAGAACTTCCGGCGACTCACGTCCAACTTGTCTGTTATTTTATTTAATTTTATACGATCTACAGGAAAGTTGTATTTGTCAAGCTCTAAGCTGTTTCCAATTACTAACCAAGCACAGGCTGCTATGTTTTAAGTTGACGTGTTGCACATGTTGCTGGCCAATAAATACAGTTGTCAATTCATGATATTCCTCTTCTTGTAATTTCAATACTTAATTTACATTTTTGACCTTGTAATCGGTATCGGCCGATACAGCTTCTAGTGATCGGAGATCGACCCCAAAAATAATGAACTATTCATATAAACTATGACACTGTGTATGTTTCAATCAATTTAAATCACCATATTAAGTAATATACACATATATTTATTAGCTTATTACCAGAGGAGGGTGGCTATATACAGTATGTATATACAGCCACATAAGATAATGAGCTGTTACTATGGTAACTATAATGTTTGTTAGGGCAAGCGCATTATAAAAACCTGCACTACTGTCAGACGTTCTGTGACAGAGAAATAATCGGCACCTTCTGATCACTCAAATTGTATAACATACCCCTCCTTTCTGTTTTTTAGGTGTATGTGGGAAATGACTCGTGCCTCTTTCTGAAAGCATTCAGAGGAATAGGTGCGAACCCTGAAATATCCATAAAGAGCACAGCGATGCTTCCCATGCCCAGGATCATTACCCATTAAATAATCACCTGTATCATCTCCATGTTAATGGAACTTAATGGTCCCTTATTATACATTATACTCTAACATGTGAACACAGGACTCACAGCTTGCCCAGAATGTGTGTGTATGTGTGTGTGTGTGTGTGTGTGTGTGTGTGTGTGTGTGTGTGTGTGGGTTTGTTAATGCCCCAGCTGAAAAACCCCTCAGCTAGAGTACAATTTCACACCTAATACTCCCTCTGTTTCACTCCTCATCCAAACATACTGGTTTAGTGTCTATGTAAGCTTCTACTGAGCCACGCCCCCTCCAACGATCAGCTGAGCAACAATTCAGGGGAGGGGCTCTTCATATATGAGGTCACATTAGGGGGAGAATCTAACTGACATGTTTAAACTCCGGCCAATACAGACATGAAAAATAGGACAAAAACATGTAATGATTTTTGATTTCTTTTGTGTGCACACGCCACCTGGAGACTCGCCTGAATGTCTGAACGTGATTTTAAAAAGTTTATTTTGTGTAATACATGCCATTTAAAGAAAAAATAAAGAAACCTCTTTCAATGATCAGAGTAAATGTTGGTTTGAGTGTTTTCACTTTTCACACTTTTCTCTAAAATATGTTGACTTTGTTTTAGCATTTATTATAATTTCTTATATAAGTTATATAAAGCATAAATGTTTTTGTTGTGCACCTCAACTAGGAGAGTCAGTTTCACAAGCAAAATTATTATTATTATTATTATTATTATTATTATTATTATTATTAAGATTCATTACGATTAAAGTTTTACCGGTCATGTGTTTGAAGTCAGCTTGGGACAGGGTGACTCAGGACATGGAGGCAGATGCAGGTGGACAATGGGGGATACGGTTTACTATCTTGCTTGCTATAAATCTTCTTTTCTCTTGGCCACACACACCCTGCTTGTTCCTTATCGCTCACCCAGCTCACTGCAAACAGATAAAACACTGTTTAGACACATTCTCATCAGGTGTGCATTCTTTCCCTCTCTCTCGCAAACCTGACCACGCCCTTCCTGCCACACAGTGGAACAATGTGTGTGTACAGATCCTGACCATCACTAAGCCTCATCGTATAAACTGTGGGATACCAACACAAACACTGCAGTGGTGAAACTGATCTGAATTAAATTTGACAGAATTGTGTTTGTGAGGTGCAACACTACAGTTGCCATCCTGTTTGTACCCGGTGCGTCACTTCCTGAGAGCCTCCACACTGCGCCAATCCCAGTAAATGTTGGGCCTGACACTGACACTTAGGAACCTGTGGTTGAACTGCTCTTATTGTGCCTGTATTATAGAAACACACAAACACTTATACATCTGCATGGCTGATTTCTCTTCCAGTCAATCCCACGCCCAGGCCACATTGCTCAATTCCAGTTTTTTTTTTTTTTTTGTCGGATTTGACATGACGGTTCACATTCCTAATTACAAGTGACTTTTATCTGACTCTAATGTGGACGCGTCTGTCCTCTGAAATGACATGCATGTGCACACCGATACGTGTTTGCTCACGCCGTCTGGGTTAAAACACACAATGTTTGTGTGAGCACTCATTCGTTCCAAACAATGGATGTGATTTTAAGCAGAAATCTGCTTGTGCTTTTGCACTGGAGGACTGCAAGCAGTTGTGTGTCGTTTGTGTGAGTTGAGGTCCAGAAGAAGGAAGAAAGCCAGATGCCTTGCTTTAAGCATTAATCTGCTTTGTTGCTACACTGCTATGAAATCCCCAGATTGTTAGTGTGTGTGTGTGTGTGTGTGTGTGTGTGTGTGTGTGTGTGTGTGTGTGTGTGTGTGTGTGCGCGCATATTTACAGGTGTGTGTTTAGGTGTGGCAATGTCAGACATTCCTTCATTCATCATGATTAATTGCTCTTAGAGTATAAACATGATGACTTTAATGACAATCTCTAATAAACTTTAATTGGGCTGAAATTGTCTTCACTGCAGGAAACGTGTGTGACCCGTCTGCATCACCTGAGACATCATGTTTATCGGTGGTGGCTGGTCAATACGGGGCGCAGGGGCGCCGCCCCCCTTAAAGTTAGGCAGAGAAGAATGTTACTTTAACATGTAATTATTTAACATAATAATTATTTATTTTAATAATGAAATAAAGTCATTTAGTCAAAATATTCCATTTGTGTACGCGGGGCGCCGGACAATCGAGTGTCTATGTAGGCACATAAATTATTGAAAAAAGCATGTGACCTGAGGCTGAGCTCTGATTGGATCTTTTCAAATCATCCTTCGGGCGCAGCACTGTGCGCCCCGAACCCTCCCACTTTGTTCTTAACAAATCAATATTGTTTTTAAATATTTGGGCTCATGTGACTGGACCATTCTCAACGAGTCCTTTCCAGCACTTCTTTATGGCAAGCGGAGCTGCTGACTGGATGCGAAATTATTTTTCCACCAGCTGCCACTGATGTTAATGTTAAAGTCATCTGTAGGCTGGTCGGAATGGAAAGATGTCCATGAAGAAGTGAAGGGAAGTTTGTGTGTGTGTGTGTGTGTGTGTGTGTGTGTGTGTGTGTGTGTGTGTGTGTGTGTGTGTGTGTGTGTGTGTGT
>JAAGKR010013462.1:0-13941 GCA_011419295.1 Clarias macrocephalus
CGAGCGAGAGCCACGTGAAACAGTGAAGCCTCCGCCTGACAGGAGCGTCCGAGCAGCGACAGTTACTGTTATTACTGTCACTCTTGTGCTCGCCAACGTCCTGAGCGGCTGTTTGAGGAAGCTGGTTTAACCTTTGGAAAAGGAAATTAGTCACGTCCATGTTGTAAAAACCCGTCGTTAAATATGTGTCCCCAGAGCCCGGCCTCGAACATGCCTCAGCCCAGAGTCAAGCTGGTGGTGACCGGGGATGATTTTGGGTACTGCGCTCGGAGAAACCGGGGCATCGCCGAGGCTTTCCTGGCCGGTGGAATCTCGAACACGTCTCTCCTGGTGAACGGAGCTTCGGCTGAACATGCGGCCCAGCTGGCCAAGAGGTAACGAGAGCCGCATTCGTTCATTTAAATGAGTACTACATACCTCCTGGAAATCCTACAGAGTCAGTGTCTTAAATGTGTGTGTGTGTGTGAGTGAGGGTATTTTTAGGGGTAAATAGTCACATTGTGACATCATGCACGTAGAGTACTAATTTTTAAGCCTTATATTCAATAAATCATATGAATCAGGTTTTTTTTAAATATAAAGAAGACAAAAACGAAATGGTATATTTAAAATTATTTCTTGTAGCAATTTTTTTTGTTTGTTTCTGAAAAAATACTAATATTTCTATCGTGAATAACAGAATAACTCAAAATTTGCAAAAGTTTGCTTGTAAATATCACCAGAAAGAAGTGTTTTGGTGGAACAAACAAGGAATATCACTGATTGTTCTGAGAAATTATAATCAGCGATTGGTTGCTGGGAGCAACAGTGATCTTAATATATAAAAGAATATATGTTTTGTGCTGAACTGCCAAGTTAAATTCCTGTGTGTACTTGAACATTACCTTCCATACATTTTCTTTTCATTGTGTGAAGTTGCTTTGAGACAATGATCATTGTTAAAAACGCTTTGTAAATAAAATTGAATTGAATTACCCAATGAAGTGATTCTGATATTGATCATGAGGAAGAATCATGATTAGTGATTGGTTGTTGGGAAACAATGATCAGTTGTCTTTGCTTTGACAACAATATTAAAACATTAAATGCTGATGTAAAAAAATACTATATTTTCATGCTGATCTGCCAAGTTAAATTCCTGTGTAATTGTACATTAGGACAAAAAAGTGATTCCGATATAGATCAGTGATTGATAACCCTTGCAAATGCAAATCAGTTACGCTTTAAACACTCGTCAAATGAGCCTTCCGTTTCTCAATTTGTGTATTAAGTAGCTGTGATGTGAGCTGGAGAGCCATATTGGTGTAATGCCTGCTTAGAAATGTACTGCTGCAGTGGTGTCAGGGTCAAGAGTGTTGCCATTATCACTGATATTATCAGCACGGCTGTTTTTATATCATACAGTTCTTAAGATATTGTACTCCCTAGTAAGTACCTGCTCATTAAAAGTGAGTTTTGCGTTTTTTTAATTTTTTATCTCAGTGCACGGAAATGTCTTAGCTTGTCAATCACGCAAATGTCACAGATATGGTAGCGATTAGTAAAAAAAAAAAAAAAAAAAAAAACTCAATTGTATGTATAACCCAGTGTGTTCTGTTTCTCTTTTTTCCCCTCTTTAGACATTGCATTCCTATTGGACTCCATGCGAACCTGTCTGAAGGAGCTCCAGTGTGTCGGGAGCTGAGGCGATCAACACTCCTTAATAAAGATGGCTTCTTTCATGGCAAGATGGGCTTCCGTGAAGTTCTGAGGAGTGGAAAAATGAGCATGACGGATGTATGTATGTTTATACTGACGTACACATTCAGCGCTATGGTATACGATGACATCAATCCAAGCTGTCTAACATTAAACACGTCAAATATATTGTCAAATATAACGTCAAATATATTGCACTTGGTAAACAAAGGTGTACATCTGAATAGTAAACAAAGCAAATCTTTGGAGTAGAACACTCATGCAAATTTCCTGTTCAGCTCAACGCAAGTTGCTACCATGTGTTAAGCAAAAAGCAAACTATATAAAACGGGATGTATGTGTTGACTTTACATGTATACATGTGGTTAATTTAAATTAAAGTTTAAATCTGTATTGTCAGAGTGCCATTGCCTGTGGCTTTCTTTATTAGCTATTTCCATCTCAAGCTTTAAACAGTGATCAAAAAACATGTTTGAGACAATTATACACATTTACTTACCGGATTAACGTCTGTGTGAGGATACAGATTTTCTGTTAAAACCTGTTGTCTAAGCCAGGTTTATAAATGCTGATAAACATCCTGCATCTGAACATATTTTTTTCTTTAATTTCATGATAATTGCTTTTTCTGTTTGACAGGTAGAGGTGGAGCTTAGGGCCCAGGTGAAGCATTTCTGTGAGCTCACTGGTCACCTGCCCAGTCACATGGATGGCCATCAGCATGTGCACGTGCTGCCAGGTAACAACAGAAGCAGCAGCTCATGAATTGTCTGAATCACACTTATTGCGTACATTATGGCACAATCCTCTTTGGGCTCAATGTACTTAAAATGATTATATATTTTTTTTGTTTTGTTTTTGCAGAGGTGCGAGAAGTGTTTGCGCAGGTTCTTTCTGACTTCGGCATCCCTTACACACGGGTCCCAGTGGAGCCTGGTTTGCACTCCTGTCATTTCCTACCTCCAAACCTCAGAGAATTCTATCTGCAGGTTGAGAAAGATGCACTCCAGTCTGTGGAAGTCTTTCATCGCCATGGTATCAGGTGTGTGAGGCTGTAAGACGGAACGAGTTTTAATCGAGGATCAGAAAGATGGAGTCATACAGCACTTGTAATTAAGTAAAACGGCACTTAGGACTAGTGCTGTGTGTAATTAGGGGAAGGTACAATTACATGAATAATGTCTGAAGGGAGCCTAATTTGTAGGGGTGGATAGATTCACAGTTCTACTAAGTAGGGTGGTGTAAATAGTTAAAGGATTGCACAGACCAAAATATAGCAGTATAGCATGCATATATATATTTATTTATTTATTATTTTATTCTGATTCTGGGTCAACATGGAAGGATTCCAGCCTGGGTTGTGTTCTCTGTGGGTTATGATTTTTAATCCTCCTGACATTTCAAAGGTACACAGAAGAGCAAGTGAACAATTGTTTGTTGAAATGTTTCTTTCATATGTCATCTCTTTCAGCCTCCTAATTATGAGTTTTTGTTTTTTTTATACAGATGGCCAGATGTGTACATGGGCCTCAGCACCATGGGGCAAAACATGTCCTTCTCCAACATCAAAAGAGTCCTGAAGTTTGCTCTGGATGCACAGACGGCTCTGGACGGTCAGGATGACAGCCTCTGTGCAGCGGAATCGTACCGGCCAGTCACAGCAGAGCTGATGGTGCATCCCGGATACCCAAGTTTTCCACTGCAGGGTGGGTGTGGTGAAGGTCCGGATGACTTCTCGCAATCAGCTGACCGTCTACATGAAATGAGCACGCTCAGAGACCCGGTGCTGCTTAGTTACTATCAGCAGCAGGGAATCCTTCTCTGTGCTTTTAATGACTTGTGAACATTAAGGGCTGCTTAAGCAGGTCCTCAGGTGCTGCACGTCTCAACGGGATCTCTAACAGATAACACCTAACTTCACTAATTAGCTTTTCTTCCAGTCCTCCTGGGATAAATTAATTACCCAGTCAGGTGTCAAGCAGCTGTGAGATTGTTTTTCAGATCACCGGAACGTTCAGGTTCTTACCAGGCTGTAAAATGATCCAGGCTCATCACCTCATACTCTATACACTGTGACAGAGGTCTGGGGTCATGCTTCCAATAACCGTTATTATAGTGTTTTAGATATTTGCCTTATTTGAAGTGCAAACCACTTTGAAATATGGGCTGGTCTCTTAAGACTTGTAGATAACTGGAAAATTATTTAAGTAGTTTTAACAAAAAGCAGATATTTTAAAATGTCTGAACGGTGCAATTTGCAGTAGTATATGAAGTTTTTAGTGTCAGGCCGAGCATGTGGGTGATCGTATTTAAAATTATATATAAATATATAAAAACGTATATTTTTATTACATCTACTTCAGCAAATGTTATTTTTTTAATGGCAATACTTGAATTAAATCCATAACTGTTTTACTCCATATGAACATTTTCTGAATTTTTAAAAATTTTTTTAAGTAAGTTAAGTTAAACCTTTATTTGTCACATGTACATTACGACACAGTGAAATTCTTTCTTTGCACATCCCACATAACTGGAGTCAGAGCACAGGGTCAGCCCTGGAGCAGACAGGATTAAGGGGCCTTGCTCAAGGACCCAACAATGGCAACCAGGTGGAGCTGGGGCTCGAACCACAGATCTTCCCATCAGTAACTCGATGCCCTAGCTCTCTGTGCCACCACTAATCTCGATTTAGAAAATACATTTAGATTAAGAAATCTCCATTAGTTTCTAATGAAGCTCTGAATGACTGACTCTTGGCCCCGGCTGTGCGTCATTTAGTTGAACTCATTCCACTAAGCAGATCTGCTCTGGCAAAACAAACTCGCACACACTCACTTTTAGTAACCATTTTATCCTGCTCATGGTTGAAGAGGATCTGGTACACTTCATGTGAGGAGGGAATAAACCCTAAATGGGAGCACAGGAACACATATTTCACACTGCCTAACCATATCCTGGAGGTGAGAGGTAACGAGATAACCCAGAGGAAACCCACAGGGACTTGCGCACAGAGTAATCTGAGCTCACGATCAAACAATACTACCCGCAGTGCCACTGTGCTCTATTCAGGTGTGACCTATAAATGATAGAATAGCCTCTACTTTCTTTCAAACTCATCTTTTAACACTTATCTTGTCTGCTGCTTTCTTCTTGCCTTTCTTTTGCATTCTTTACATTCTTTCTGTATGAACGTATACAGTGTGGCCTGAAAGTCTGGATGAGTAGACATTTTTCTTTAAATGAAATTTGATATTTTCCTCCATATTTTATTTCATACTCCAGACGGCTTTGAAACTAACTAGCTTTAACACCACTCAAGTTGTTTTTCCTTTGAGCTCATCAGTCTTCCGTCATCTTGCTTGTAACAGCAGTTGTTATATGTTTTGAAATGTTCCTTTCCTGTATTTCCTCGAAGAGCCGCAAAGTCAGGTTTTTCAACGTTTTCTGTAACCTCTACTTTTAAACACATCTTTGTCTTTTCAGCCAGACTTTTGGGCCACCCTGTATGGATGAATGTTACATACACAGAACAAGGAACAAAAATATGCAAACAAATGTTAAAGGAAACCTGTCAGATGAGTAAAGATCACTAGAAATAGTCTAGTTAATCTAATTTTCCAGGTGTGTCTAGTCACCCATGTACCACACTAAAGGGTTCCTGATATGTCCCTCTGAAGAACTACAGAAAATAGTTTTTTTTTAAATGACCTTTTAGTGTAGAATCATAAAAATATAATTACAGATTTATCTAAGTTAATGTGTACCAGGCCTTAATCTCCTGTTTGGATTAATATCCTAATAATTCTGTCAATGCTGCCATCTAATGGAATTCCTAGGAAACACATGATGCACTTAATTGTAACTTAACTTAGTCAATTTAAATATCTGAATAATTTTTTTCTATTTTAAGGTGTAGAAATGGATAGCATATCTGAGACATTGATATTTCAGGTAGATTTTTTTCTTCATTTGAGAACCTCACACAGTCAGTCTTGTTAGTTAGCTGGATTTATTAGGAAACCATTGACCAATCAGAGAGTCAGCATGCTCAGAGTGACCAATCAGAGTCAGCCGCTACTTGAGTATTAAACGTCATTCTCATGACTGTGCCAGTTTATTCTACTCCCACACACAGAATATATAGTGCCTGTAAAAGAATCAATGTACGGATATCTCAATATATTGTGTGAAAGGGTTGAATTGATTTAAAGGGATAAGAGACTATATTTCCAAACACATCAATGATAGTTTTTTTCTTATAGGCCTCTACAAATAAAGTGCGAAAGCACACCTTATCGACATCTACCGCACTACTGAGTGAAATATTCTGTATTCTGGCTAGAAATATGAATCGCAACAGGCTGATAATGTCAATATGATTCTAAAGAGATGCCTACTAATCTTTACTCTGAATAAACAAAAATAAACGATCTCAGTCTGGAGGCACCATTTCCTCTTTTTTTTTTTTTTAATATATATTTACCCTAAACCCAAATAATGAACAAAACACACAATCTCTTTGTGAAGCATTTAAAATAAAGGGTGTTTTTTAAAATTAAACCTCGCCGTAAAATGCTCATTTACAACAATTGTATTCTTTCCTTTCTCCACGTGTGGAAAAGTAACGATAACAATATCAGTGTCTAGATTTTGTTATTGTTGTCGACTAATCAGTGCATCTGCAAATCTATGGTGTGTTAGGAGCGGATAGGACAAGAAACACAGTGCGACTCAATAAGTGAAAAAATAAAAAGATCAGATGAAAAAAAATTACCAGCACACTCCTCCGGGACCAAGCTGTGTAACCTCCTTCATCTTGTTCGTCGGTTTAAACATCACAAACATTTTGTGTGGAAAAACATAAATGAGTGAATTGAATAGGACAAAATATTACACAAGATAAATTACATTTAACACATTTTTTCCCCAAGGATTATTTTTGAATAAACTGTTAAATCTTTCTCCAACTTAGAGATTAAAGAAGTGCATACTCATGTGAAGATCGTTTCACTCAGAACAGCATCACACAGCACTCAGTAATTAGAATACCATGTTACAATTTCTTGATCGGTTTTCCTTAACAAACCTTAAAAAAAAAAATTAAAAAAAAGACCAAATCCAGAATTTTCTTAAAGGCTTCAAAGCTAACACCAGGCATAACGACTGGCGATGGATCCACTAGAAGTCCGGCTTTAAGACGGAGGCTTCGGCGGTGATGCGATTCTCCGGCCTGACTAAAATGATACGTGTAGTGAGAAAGACAAGACGGAAGAAAGCAAAGAAAGAGTGGAAAGAAGAGGGTGCAGAGAAAGGATTTTATGTTTGGGAAGAGTGGCGCTACACACTTGTCGGGGTGTCATTAGTCCACTGGCCGTTTTTCACCGTGTTTCTTTGTAAACTCTTCCGCGTTCTTAAAGAATTTTTTACGGTCCTTTGAGTATTCTTCTGCTAAGTCAGCCCTCAGGGGATGTTCTGGCTGTGGGTCGTTCACCAGCGCTATAAGCGACTGAATAACTGCAAAACAAGACAAACAAAAATAAAATGAAAATAAAACTACAAATGTAAGTGGCTACACCACATTAAAAAGCATTGAATATTTACATTTTCTAAGCACCTTATTTTATTTAGGAATTCATAAAATTTAAATACTAAATTATACATGCATGATTCAAATAAAAATGCATAAATTTGTCTTACTTAAATAAGTAAATACAAAATGCAGATTTTAAATTATTATTTCATTTATTAGTGAAAAACCGTCCAAACCTTCCTCGTCCTATGTGAAAAAGTGATGACATCTACTTAAGTAACAACATCTAAAGAACTGCAGGCCTCAGTTAAGATCAGCGTTTATGATTCAACAATAAGAAAGAGATTGGGGCAAAAATGGCCTCCATGGCTGAGTACCAAGGTGAAAGCCTGCTGACCAAAAAGAACACAAAGCCTCATCTCACATGTTGCCAAAAAACATCTTGATTATTGCAATGACTTTTGAGACTCCAGAGTAAATATTCTGTGGACTGATAAGACAAAAGTTTAACTTTTTCACGTCCTGTTATATTTTATTTAAAAAAATTAAAAAAAAAGATCATACCAACAGTCAAACATGGTGGTGGTAGTGTGATGGTCTGGGGCTACTTTTCAGCTTCAGGACCTGGACGACTTGCCATAAACGATGAACCAAAATTCTGTGCTCTACGAAAAAATCCCGAAGGAAGAATGTCCGGCCATCAGTTTGAGACTGACCTCAAGCTCAAACGGATTTGAGTTATGAAGCGGGATAATGGAATGGCTTAAAAGTTTTGAAGTGGTCTAATCAAAGTCCAGACTTAAATCTGGTTGAGATGCTGTAGCATGACATTTAAACAGGCCATTCAACATGGCTGAGTTCAAACAATTCTGCATAGAAGAGTGGGTCAAAATTCCTCCAGAGAGATATGAAAGACTCATTACCAGCCAAACGTTTGATTGCAGTTGCAACCAGTTGTTAGGTTTAGGGAACAATTCCTTTCATATAGGGCCAGGTAGGTTTGGACAGCTTTTTTTCCCCTTAATAAATGAAATTGTTTTAAAAACTAATTTTTTTATTCATCAAGTTATTTTTGTATAATATAATTTGGTAAAAATAAAATAAAATTTGCTTGATTTATATTTGTATCTTATTTTGACAAATATGCAAAAAAAAAAATCAGGAAGGAGAAAATACTTCACAGCACTTTACATTTCAAAGTGATTAACATTATATCTTTTTAACTGGTAAATTTAACATCTTTAATTTTCTATACCTAAAAATGTATCTTTGTATGGTTTGTGTTTTTTATTCCCGTATAAGGTAAATAAAAGATAATTAAACAAGTTTCTCTAAGCGAGTCTTTTTTTACACATCAGGTGGCCAAAAACTGTAATCGCACCTAAGGAAATCTCAGTGAAATTATGTCTCTGTGCCTTTAAATCACGAGGGGAATCCAGGACACCTCACCCTTTTTAAATAAAAAAAAATCTCAGAGCTCTTTTCCGCTGAATTGGATTGTGAACTCTTGTTTTGTTGTGGATGTTCCAAAATTTGCATTATTCACCATCAGGACAGCTTTACAGGACAGACATTTTCAATCGTGTTTCCAGACTGATTCATTGAAACCGGTGAGGCCGACTCATTTCTCTGGCACCCCCACATGCGCACACACACACAATATACCAGACATTTTATACATTCGCAATATTGGTATCTGGTGCAGTGAAGTGTCTATTGTTTGGTACAATACATGTGAGACATCTCCACGATTTGCGCGCATCTATGAATGTTCATAGACCTGTGGTCGGTTTGCACCTGCGGAAATTCGTAACTCTGGGACTTACTGTTATAGGCTTTTTATTTGATGCTTTTGCACAACTGTAACCCATCATAGTGTTCTGAGAACATTTAAGGCAGGATAGGTGACACTGTTTTGTCCGGGACACTAAATTAAATGCATTCGTTTCATTCAGCTCAACATATGGTGGGTTTATCAGGATGTAATCCGATGGTATGCTGAGGAGCTTCTGTACATCATATTGAAAAGGCACTCTACAGTACTACTAAGCACTTTAATACAATACATGACCAACGGCACCATGGTCATGACGTGATGCTGTATGTTGTGTGCCTTTGCTTACCTTGGTCAGTTTTGGTGGCTGGTTTCCAGTTCTCTGCGCTAATTACTGGCAGACAGACCTGCCCTTTCTCGTCAATGTTGGGGTGGTAGATCTTCGTCTTGAACGTGATCTTTGGGGGTTTGAAAGGGTATTCTGCAGGGAAAATGATCTCGATTCTGAATGCCCCTTTGTCATATGGAGGGTTATCCTGGGAAAAAAAAAAAAAAAAGATGAATCCGATTTTTTAAAAATCCACATCATTATAATACTTGAATTGAAACACAGTGACTAAGCAAATTACTTTAGTAATGATAAAGTCAGAGAGTACCCCGATACATTTCGAGTTTTTAGCATGAGAAACAAAATGAAATAAAATAATGCTCTTTGTTTAAGCAGAGTAGAAAAATAAGGACTTACTGGAACAATAAGGCCTTGCCATGTCAGTATATTTGATTCATCGACTTGAATGTTCCGGAAGTTTTTCATCCCGGATTTGCGAATCTCTTCAAGCTCCTGTCAAAAAGAAGAAAAAAAAAAACGTGTGTCAATATGACATGCCCATGAACTTGTACGTCAATTCAAGCTCGCACTTTTTAGGCCAACCTAAGAAGATTGTACTATTTGGGCGATTCCCTTTTTTTTTAGCTGAACTTTTCCTTTTCGCACATCTTAGCTCTGTTTGATTACAAAAGGAATGGGCGCAATAAAAGAAAACAAGGTCAAAAAAAAAAAGAAAAAGAATGGGATATGTATTAAGGAAAAGGAAGTCCTTACCCTTGCCCTCACGGAAGTGACATCATACTTAAATCTTCATGAGAGGGGATCAACTCTGCTTGATTTTGAGCACGTTAAAAAAATTTATACGGTTCTATAATTGAGAGTACAAGATAACGGATGGAAGAACATGGAAAGGAGGACGCAAACAGGTTTTTAATCAAGAGTAAGTTTGTATTACCTATGTGTTTAGAAATTACACACACTCACTGGTGACTTGAGAGGGAAAATAGGAAAGCCATGCAGACAGAGATTGAGACCTTCAGGTAATGTTCATGTCAAATATTTAAATGGGAGAAAAAAATATATCACTGTGTCAAATGGGTTGGATTAAATATTATTATTATAGACTGTGACATTTTCAGGTGGAAACACCTTACTGATGAGAAAGGTCAGAGGAGAATGACGGAAGGCTACAGCTAATCAAACAATCAGCGGAAAAGCATCTCTGAATGTGCAATATGCTGAACCGAGAGCTTGATGGACTGCAGGAGTACAAGGATCTGTTCTGTCAGCAAAAAAAAGTTTTCCACACTTTAATCCTATGAATGTTTACACTTATAGTTTGGTCATGTCAACATATTGGCCCCAATTTTTTTTTCAACATAGGATTAATCGGGTTCCAAGAAATGAAGTGAATTAAAGTGACTCATTTAAAAGAGGCTTCAACCTAGCACATATGATAGTCATATATACCATCAGTAATCCTATAAATACATCAAAACACTCTACAAAAATAAAGTTACAAACTCCCACATGGGAAATCTCACAACTGAAAATTTCCCTTTGTGTTAAAAATGTATTCGGCTTCTCAGTTCTTTTTACCTTTTGAGATGTTCACATATACTACATAAGAAAAATAAACACAACACAGCTTATATCTGTATTATACATCAACTGCCATTGGCCTGTGATTGCTTCAGGCGAATCAGCGATGGCCGGTAACCAGTCAGTCGGTCTTATCGGATATATCAGATTTCGAAAAGCGTTCGTCGTATCCTGCGGAGATCACAAGCCGAGGCTGGGGAGCGCCGAGTGTTTTACACCGCCCTAACAATGTATGAGAAGGTCATGTAAGCATTTCCTCTATAATTTTTTTCAAGCACGAATGGCATATTTTTGCTAATTCACTTCTCGCACAATACACAAGTTTTGGTTTATAATTTCCATGAGCGTACTACAAAGTAGTGCTGTGCGACAGGACCTCAAATCAGTATTGTAATTCTTTTAACATTTTTTTTAACAAACTCAAATACAATTAATGGAAAACTATTTTTAGTTTGTGTTCCTTTTGTTTTTCCTGACATGGTTTGAACTGTATATATGCTCAACTATTTAAGATGGGATTTTTAAAAAATTATTATTCTAATGAAAGATTTGTCCTCCATTTTGCAGAATCATGTGATCATTTTAAGGGGACAGTACATGAAATCACATGATGGCCATCTTACCAACTCCATTCCTAGGAGAAATCTACTTTAAGAAAAAAATAAAAAGTTCCATGTTGGGTCTCTTCTTTATGCAATCTGTTCATGTTTCTTTCTTTCATTACTTTAATTAAATATTTTTCTTAGTATAAAGAGCTCTAATCACACACTACATCTAAGTCTATTTTCTTCTCCATGTGACTACACACCTGGTTAGAATGTTTATAATGTGACAGTACATGAACACTGCGGGGAAAGTATTAACATGATTTTTAAAAATTAAATAATTGACACAGGCAGGATTACTGAATGTCGGTTTCAATTAACATCCCAGTGTAGCTATATAATAGTGCTGATTTGAAGATGCCAAGCCCTTTGTTATTTCAGCAGCACCTTGTCTGTGGTATCACTGTCGTTGAATAGATGTAAATTTGTGTGTTCTTTTGATCTTCACAACTACACGGAAGTTTTCCGGACTGTAATAAGGGTTGATATTTATTGTTCTGAGAGTGTACTACAGTGTTCTGCTGAAGTGCACAGGCCCCTGTTTTTTTTTCAGCAGCACTTTATGTTTTATATTACAAGTTTTTATGTTTTAATAACTTGAATTAAAAAAGGGCAAATAAAATACCTGTCTTTATTTTTTTTTATGTTTAAGCTAAACAAAAATTTATATGCATAATTAATTTAGTCACTTGTTTTTGGGACACTGCTTTCATTTTGACGACCTGACAGGCTGCACATCACTACACTTCTCTCATGCTCCATGCAAGATTCCATGTATTCTGATAAAACTCTGATATCCGCACTGTTCTTTGTCCTCTTTTAAAACACGCCCTAATATGATGTTTTCACATTACATACACAGAATGTAAATAAGGATTGTCAGGTCATTTTCCTATACGACTGGTTCATACAGAGGTAAGATACTTTGAATATCAAGCAAATAGACCAGCATTAGCGCTACAATAGCAAGTTAGCTTAAAGACACGAAAAACATGTCTGGATGGAGAATTCCAGTGTAGGTTTATTTTGAGAGTATTAAACATAGATTAAACGAGCCAATTCTCCATGACACTATATTCCTTAGTTATACATGAACTAAATGTAAATGCACTGGCTTCTTACACCGATCATCCATAAAATTATGCCCGCTGCCAGGTGAACTGAACAACACTGATCACCAACTACACACCAGCAAACTGGTGACAGGATCACCAAAGGTTCACCCATACCTATGGGGACCAAAGGCCAGCCTTTCGGGACCAATCCCATGGAAATGCCAATGCTGCACCAAACAATCAAGGGCACAAATTTGTTGAAGGAGCAAGGTTGTAATTAATGTAATATTTTATTCAATTCAATTTCAATTAAATTAAAAAGACTTTATTTATCCCCATGGGACAATTTAAGGGATGCAGAGTAGTTAGAAAAATGCAAATAAAACAACAGAAATAAAATACAACTGTAGGAATGATGATAAATAGAATTAGCCGATTAGTGCAAAAGCTTAAATAAACAAAGTATAAAATATCTGTAAATAAATACAAACTGTGAAAAAAGATACCACTTAATAGCCGAAACAAAGTAGAGGTAGAAGAGAAAAGTAGCATAAGGTGAAATTAATGGATACATATACTAATAAATTTAACTTAAAGCAAGTTGTACAGTATATAAAACCCCCTTTAAGTTTATTTATTAATTTATTAGTATATTTAATTTAAACAGTCAACTACTAAAATAGGTTATTCTACGTTTATTGTAATTCTTTGAAATAAAATGTAGACCAAATATATCATCAACAAAGCCGTAAATGAGTCATCACTATGTTTATCAGATCACTTCATGGAAATGCTCAAAGTGCTAATGTATTAATCACTGAAAACTTACTGTTGCATGTGTATGCCTCGATAAACATCTAATCTAATCTATAACAAAATCTTTAAGTAAAATATGACACTAACATGTATGTAAAAATTCACACCACATGTATATAATCACTAATCTGCTCTCATTGTGTTTTGAGACTGGTTTAAGCGTGTGTAATGAGTGGGTTTGAAACTAATTCGCTCGCAGACTTTGAAAGAAAAAAAGGAAAATCGGAGGATTTTAACTTGCACAATTTTTGATAATGTAACAGCATAAAAATGCGTTTCTGAAAACCATAGACGACAGGCACACAATAGAATCGCAATTCATTACTGAATCACTTTTTTGAAACTTGTTCAAATATTTTAATGCTAAATTTATTGCTACTTGTTTTTATGTTTATATATATATATATATATATATATATATATATATATATATATATATATATAATTAATATTACATTAAGATATTATACATCATATTTCTTTCTTTTCCTGAAATGTGTTTACATTTCTTTGGCTGACTGTGTGTGTGT
>JAAGKR010013463.1:0-12500 GCA_011419295.1 Clarias macrocephalus
GTTGAAGTCCACGTACATGTCTGTGTGTCTCTCTGTCTCACTTATTAACACACAGAAATCACATTCTGTAAGGTCGAGTATCTGACGCCTTGTTTACACTAAGTTGTCCTTCTTTGGTGCTCAGACAAATACACTCCCTGTTCGGTAATCGGAGAGAGAATCACAGATGAGAAATGGAAAAAGTCGATCAGATAAAGATGAAGTTTTGTCTTAAAACGACTCCGGCGTGTTAAAATTCACTTATACCACGTCAGCGCTGTTATTTCAGCCAAAGTGAAAATATGAACTAATCCCAGTAAAAATATTCACTTTATCTTCTCTAATTAATATCTATTGGTGCAGGTGTTTGTTTACATTGAGACAGTAGCGCATTAGTAGATTATTTTAAAGTAGATTATTAAATCCCACACATAAATGTTCATAACATCACTTTTACTCCACATGTAGATTCACTGATGCTGCAGATTAAACTTCAGCCAGAGATCTGAGGACTGCAGGAGATTCAGTCAATTCTGTCCAGACAGTTTTCAATATTTTCTTCACCACTTGGAGTTGATTATTTGTTAGTAATTTAGTAAATTTAATGTAGATCAAAAATACAATTTAATTCTTCATTGCTAAGTGAATCCTTAAAAATTAAGCAGTAAAAAAACAGCTAAAAAATGAACGTATTAATAATCCTTTAAAAATCTATATAAAAATGGACAGAATAGATTTGTTTTGAAATCTTCTAGTGCTGGTAGAAAAGTGATTATTAAAAAAAAAAAATCCTGCATTTAACTGCAAGTAGAAATTACAGATATTTTAAAATGTTACACTGCATATCATTTAATAAACTATATATTTTATATTTTAATACAATTTTATATTCAATATTTCCAAGAGTTACAACAAAAATAAGCACAAAACATTCCAGATTTAAAAATAATATTTAATTATATATTTTTGACTTTTGTATTATATGAAACACATTTACTTTTTAATTTTACATTGGATATTTACTAGAATATAAATTTAGATTGTTTGTTTTTTTGCTACAGTGCATTCTGGTTTTGTTTTATTAAATAAATAAAGAAATAAATTTTAAAACCTTAATTGAAAAAAAAAAACTCCATAAGTAACAGATTGTTAGCTATCATGAGAAGTCTCGGGCTAATTAATGGCACATGTTGTAATTAAAACCGTCCCGATCCTCAGAGATTATCAGCTCTAATTAACTCGGGACGGGTTTAAAATTCAGATTGCGTTTATTCTCCAGATTTTAGTCTGGATTGGTGTAGGATTTTTTTGTTTGTTTGTTTGTTTGTTTTACTTCCAAACACTGAGCTGAAGGCACTACTGTCAGCGGATATCACGTAGTTGATTAAATGGAAAATCTGAACAGGATTGAATTTAGAAATTGAAATAATTGTGCTAAAACTTGTTTGTTTTTTTAAATTTATAAAATCTTGAGGCTGAAGAAGGAAAACATCAGTCGTTAAATAAGAAAAACAGACAGAGGACGGCATTCAATTACACAACTCCTTAAATCGAGCCTTTTTTTTAACACACACACACACACACGCGCATACACACACAAAATCAATATAATTTTTTTTTCATTTTCCAAAAAAAATTGATGTTTGTCGTTCCGGACCAGTGGCCCATAATCATACTATTCTAGTAGATGTATATTCATTAGGTCTAGGTGTGTGTGTGTGTGTGTGTGTGTGTGTGTGTGTGTGTGTGTGCATGATAAATGGGTGGAGATGAGCAGATAGAAATTAAAGCCGGAACAATTACGTGAGTGATTGGAGGAGAGAGATTCAGCGGAGAGACGGATGAGGTGTGGGACGCTGCGTATTCAAGATGATATTTTTTTAAAAATGAGCAGAGATGGCTATCCCATAATGCTGTCGTCTTTCTCTGTCTCTCCTCTGTGTGTGTGTGTGTGTGTGTGTGTGTGTGTGTGTGTGTGTGTGTGTGTGTGTGTGTTTGTGCGTTAACTCTGCATTTACCCGCCGTGCTCGTCGCTGTCTGTTTATCGTCCATCAGCAGCTCTGACACTCGCGCGGGTTGATATTAATGGCGTATCGTTTCTATAGTAACGGATGGTCCACAGGGGGCTCGTACGGTCGCTAATAAGAAACGCATGACGAACCTCGGCGTAATCCGACATCAGGGGGTTTGTTTTGCGGTTTCTCGTTAACGTGACAAGCAGCGATTTTTGGCCTTGGAGAGAATAAAGACCGGCTTGCCGAGGCGAGCGGAGGTTTAACCCGGCTGCTGGAGCCACGTGACGTTCAGCGCGGCTACGCCGAGTGTGTTTCCTCGCTCTGAATGCTTGCTGGCTGATCAGCGAGCTTGATATTGTTGCACTTTTTTTCCCCCCGGTGTGTCAGCTCACAGGCTGGAGAGAATTGTGTTCAGTGTGTGTGTGTGTGTGTGTGTGTGTGTGTGTGTGTGTGTGTGTGAGACTATCTGGTCTAACAGCTAAGCCCCTGGTGTGTAAATGCATCAGGCTTTTTCCTGTCAAAGCAAAACCTCTAGTGACGTGCCTCGCCTGCGTGTCTGTGTCTGTGTGTGTGTGTGTGTGTGTGCGCGCACGCATTTAGTTGAGAGTGTGTTTGTGTTTGATGCGACTTTCACACCTTCACTTTTCACTGCAGAGCCCCTCCTGAATAGTATGGAACAAACACACACACACACACACACACACACACACACACACGAATGCATGCACATGCTTGAAGATCTGTGAGTCGATGCAGGCGCGCGCGTGTGCGCGTGTATCAACAACCTACACGCGTAGCGATGCCATCTGCGCTACTGTAAATCCTATTTCTGCCGCATGAGACATGACGGCGCACGAGCCCGGCGAGAACGGACTGAACTCCGTCTTTGTCTCTCTGAAGCTTTTTCCCGATGACACGGAGATGATTCGCCTCTGCGCTTAACATCCTTCCCAAGCCAAACTTTTATGATAGCGGACGTGGGTGGTTTCCAAATGTACAGGCGTAACCATAACGACCGCAGCGGAGCATCTTTCGAGCTGACTAATCTGGAAACATTTCACACGTTTTCCGCCGTAAAAAGAAGCGGCGCTCGGCCAGTTAACTTCTTCCGATGCCAAAAAACTGCTAATGACGGCGGCGGTGTAATCAAAACCTGTTTAACAACTCATGAGTCTTTGGATTTATTTATTTATTTATTTATTTATTTGAAACAACAACAACAACAGGCGTACACAACACCAACTCCAAAGTTTGGTTGTTATTGTTATCCCTATTATTGTTATTTATTTATTTCATGTTCCTCCTCCACTTCTACTTTTGATGAAATCGTGCACGCCCTTAAAAGTTCCTGAAGACGAAGCGGCTCCTGTGATGTTGTTGGAAATCGCTCAGCCTTTGTCCCGGTCCCTGGTTGCCCAGAAGGCAGGCTGATTTTCATTATTGATCCTGTGACTGATAATGCCATAGGGATCTGTCCTCGTTTACTGGATATCTGTCCGATTCCGCTGCGGCCGTCTCCGTGATCTGGCACTTATTTTGAAGATCTGGCTCCGAATATCTCGTCCCTACTGACTTTCAGATCTGGGCGTTTATTCAACACGATAATCCTGCCCATTTTAACATAAAGGTCCGGTCACCTTCGGAAGATAAAGTTCTCACTTTAAACGTCCGGTCCCTTCCCACTTAACCTCTTCAGACCCCGAAGGTGTGTGCCTACATGTGTAACTTCTCCTGACTCTTTCTGTTTATTGGCACCTCATTACTGTTGAACCTGATTAACGTCTTCAAAGAGGAAGAGGTTTGGCGAAATGCACAACAGTCTCCATGAGAGGATCTTACGGGTGTATAAACACAGTATCTGGTTGGGTGTAAATGTGAAATTGTGGCATGACTTCAGTCTCATGAGGCGTCTGCTACCTAACACACCTGGTCGTCTTTGACTTCTTCTGGCTCTTAGACATTAAGGCGCTTCTGCTCTAACAATCTGCTTTCTTTTATCATTCTCTGCCTCAGATTTGAAGATCCCTTAATTTTCAAGCCCCCTAGATATCTAGAGATATTCAGCCATAGATCTAGCCTGAGCTAATAGATCTAGCCATCATTTTGAAAATACTGAGCAGACTCCTTAATGAAAGATCTGGTCTTGTTTTAACATCAACTGCCTAATGCATTCTGACTATGAAATCTGACCCCTTATACAATAACAAAAGTTCTTTAGGGTGAGTAAAATCAGTAAAATCTGACCCGTTCTGTCTAGGAGATCTGACCCTGTATACCCTAAAGATCTGAACAAATTCTGCCCTGAAGATCTGACCCCATCTGTAAGGGCAGAAGGGGTCAGATCTCCTTGTGGAAAGGGTCTCATCTTAATGGTATAATGGGTCAGACCTTTTGAGTGGAAGGGGTCAGATCTTTCGAGAAGGTGGATTCAGATCTCCCTAAAGATCAGATCCCTTCTGAGTTGGAGATCTGACTCTTCTGCCCTCAAGATCTGATCCGTTCTGACCAGGAGATCTGACCAATTATGCCCTAAATATCCAACCCCTTCTGACTAGAAGGCCTGACCCCTTTCTGCCCTAAAGTTCTGCCCTCTTCTGCCCTGAAAATCCCCCCCCCCTTCTGCCTAGGAATTCAGGATCTTCTTTTTCTACTAATTAGGCAGTGGTGCTTAACGGTTAAGGCTCTGGGTCACTAATCAGACTGACACTATTGCGCCCTTCAGCAAGGCCCTTAACCCTGTCTGCCTCCAGGCAGCACTGTATCAAGACTGAACCTTCTTTTTCTTACTTCTGTTTCTTTAATTTTCACCTTGAGACATGCCCCACTTTCCCCTGAATCTCTCGGAGGGAGACTATCTACCTCCCTCCTGCCTCAGACATCTAACCCCTCTGTCGTATTAATCTGCTCCCCCTTGCATTAATGATTTGAAACCTGAAGTTGGAGATTTGTTTCCTCTTCTTTCAAAGATCTTCTGACCTATAGATCTGCGCTCCATCCGTTCCGCTGCCGTCCCCTTTGCACATTAGTAATCTGATCTTTTATTCACCGTATCTGATTCTTTTTCGTCTCGGAGGAGTCAGATTCTTTCAGCTTTACCGATCCGACCTGTCTTGCCACCTGCTTCTTTATAGATTTGACCGAGGTTCTGTCAGAGGTTCTGGGTACCTTCTGCTGAAGTGATCGTTCCCATTATGCCCAGGTTTCTTTTTCGATGAGTGATGCGGAGTCTTGTGCCTTAGAGATCAAATCCTTTGTTGGTGATTTTGGGCCCCTATAGTTGAAGATTTGATTGTTATTATTATTATTATTCCTCCTTGTGTAGTGTAATTCGTAGGATCCTAATTTCTTTACCTACTTATCATAAACTATGAAGCACGCAGCAAACTTTTTGTGACATTGACAACTCATTTCAAGGGAAAGAAAAAGGATTATAAAAATGGAAATTTTGTCAAACGACTAGACAGAGAGCCGAGTAAAGAACAAAAAGCGACATCTCCAGCATCACATCTGAAAAGCTGCGCACATCCTCATTCAGCTTCGACCAGCATTCCTAACGATGATCTTAATGGTTTGACGATTTTAATGAGGTTTTTGAAAACAGACACAGACGATAATTACCTGGGAAAAGCAATCGCGTTCTCTCGAGAGCTTAATTATCTTACATGCAAAGAAAAGGCTCCTTTGATATGTTTGGAAAATAGTGTGTTTGTTTACATACGGACAAAGCCACGGGTCATAAACCATCCCGCTTAGAGTCGCTTAACGAGCTAAACGAGGGGTTTTACCTTTTGTGTGTGTTTGAAAAACGAAAAACCCTGCTCACTTTGTGCTGTGTGTGTACGTGTGGGTGTGTGTCAATGCTATTCAGTGAAGGTTTTTTAAATAGCTGCTGTCATTGGAGAGAGGAAAAGAGATGGCAAGACAAGGGGAAGAGAGGTAACAATGAGAGAGAGAGAGAGAGAGAGAGAGAGAGAGAGAGAGAGAGAGAGAGAAACAAAGCGAGAGAAAGCAATATATATTTTACTACCTTAAATTAAATTTTCTTGGAAAGAGTTGTTTTTGCTCATAAACTTTTGCTCGAAACACACACACAGACACACACACACACACACATGCACACACACACGCACCTCAGTGCTTGTTTGTGTTCCTCTTTTAGCAGCAGGTTCTCGTAAAGTGTACCACATTGTCGCACTCTTGCATTATTTGTTTTATGATTTATTGCTTTATTTAACTTTTTATTCAACGTCTCACAGCACAGAGGAACACCACCCGGGTGCTCTCTCTCTCACACACACACACACACACACACACACACACACACACACACACACACACACACACAGGGTACAAGTAAACCTTACATGTTTTAATTAACTGTGTGTGTTTCTACACCCTTGTATGTTAATGAAGCTGAGCTCGGGTAGGCGTCGGAAGAAGAACAGATGTGTACAGATGTGTACAGCTGTGTAACGATTCACTCCGGTCAGGTACAGGGCAGCGCAATTTAGATTCTGTTCAGATTTTTTGGAATAAACTTCAGAAGTAAAAAAATATATATATGTAAGGATGTAAATAAACGAGCTAAATTAAACATTTCTAAGAGCAAAAGTTTAAGACTCGATTATTTGTCACATGAACCGCACAGCGCAGTGAAGTGATATTTTCACATATGCCAGGTTTGGAAGCTGGGGACAGAATCCAGGGTCCATCAGGATATTGGTGTTGGTACTTGAACCCCAGACCTGCAAATCAGTAATCCAGAGCCTTCAGCATTCGAGCCACCCCTTTAGATTGTTTGTTTTACAGTGTTGAGCTCCAAAGTCTCCTAAAATGCCTGGTTTCCGCCACCTCTTGTGTTGTTTAAAAGCTGGCAATAAGCCATTTGTAATTATATATGGTTGTCAGGTAAGTGTATAACGCGAGCCGTGGTTGTAGTTTGGAGATGTCAGCGTAGTCCTGGGCAGAAACAAGAACGTTTCTGCCTTAAGAACTGAAATTTTACAAAACATTTGCCTCGGCATACGAAGCATTTTCAGCATAAGAGCAAACTAGCCGAGCTGAACTGGATGTTACGCCGTCCAGGAGCTGCTCAAAACTCGCCCGTGTCAGTGGAAAGCCAAGTGAAGCAAGTTCACTTTTTGTGGTATTTTGTGTAAGATTTAGTGAGCCGTAGCACCACAGCTCCCAGGAATAGCCTGTGCAAGAAGGTTATCAAGGACGGAAAGCAAGAAGAAAAGGGAGCCGCTTTCAGTTTGGTTTTTTAAAGCAGCCGGTGCCGAGAGGAATCATAAATTAAGGTCAAGTCAGGTTTGATGTTTATTTATTCCATGTTTTACTTCATGTGCTTGTCTTTTCTAAATGATTGAATTGTTTTTCTATAACAAATATGATTATAGTGTTGAAAATTGCCAATATTAGTAATATTTCTGGGTGGCTGGTACGGATTATCTACATTTACATTATTTCCGATGGGACAAAGTGTTTCACAATACAAAATGTCTGTATTTTTCATTTCCTGACATGAACAGCGCAATTTTATTGAGGTAGCTATTACATTTGTTATTTTTTCAAATCTTTTTTTCAAAACTACATATTTATTGTATTGTATGTACACACAGATTTTTTGTTTTCATTTTTAAACGAACACATGACCAAAGGAAGAGAAAGGTTTCATGCTGCGTGATTAGGGTGAGGCTTTATGATCCATCCTCCCCATGTTGTTCGGCATCTCGATTAAATCTTATCTGAATTACGTGCAATAGTTTTTTTTCCAATCATTATACAATGAAGATCTTTTTTTTTTTCCTAAGTAAATGACTTTCTCACAGTTTGGTTGAGATAATGATGAGATGAGATAATGATTTTTTTATTTTATTGGTTCGCCTGTTTTATTTATCGCCATTGTCACGACCATGTTTTTTTTACACTCTCAAGTTTGAGGAACTAAACTAAAAGTTCCACCAGTGTCTCGCTAGCTTTATTAATTATATTGTGGAAATTCTAAAGGCTCATTTAATCTGTTAATGATTAGAATGATTTATCTATTTATTTTCATTATTATTATTTGTGATATTATTAGTCATAGTTTTAATATTATCAGCTCTGAATGCTTTTATTGTCTCTCCCGTCTCTGCCGCTTTCCTCTGTGGTTAAACCAGTCTAAACCAGCCCTAACTGGTCAGAACCGCTTCCTGCAGCTATGTTTTTTTTTCTACCTATAATAAAACTGCCGTTCTTTATTTACCCGTTTTTATCTGTTTATCTCTGTCCGCCCCCTGTCCCTCGTTCATCCCCTTTCTGTCCGTCCCAATTCAGAGCTCACTTAGTTAAAGCAAAAAATGCTCCCTCGTTCCCTCCCTCTGTCCGATTTCCTTCTGTACTCTCTTTTCAGCACAATCCGTATCGCACCTAATCTCTCCTCTTTACGCACCCAAATGCTGCCTTTTTTCCGCTCCTTTTCTCTTCTATCCTCTTTTTTTTAAAGAGCATTTTGAAACGTTTTCAACGAGGATCATGTAGAAGATTCTGTAACGTGTAGCATGAAGAACATTCTAGAGAAATGTGAAACTGACTTCTTTCTGGAAGGTATTGTTCTGTACATTCTGGGACAAAAAGTCTAGGACAGAAATGTAGAAAGTTCTGAAGCAGGTTGGTATGTTGTGAGCGTTGTACACTAATGTGGTACAATCTGAAGCATGGAACGTTCTGGAAAAAAATATTCTAGGAAAAAATTTTGATTCAAGATCATGTAGAAATTTCTACAAAATATAAAACATTCAGAAAAGCAATTATGTTTGTGGAATGTTGGTAGAATTTTGAACCGTTTGGGAAATTCTGAAATCTGACGATTATTCTGGAAAAGAAGAGTATAATGTCAGGCTTTTATTCTCAGAATTCTACATAAAATGTTACCTAAAGAATATTTGGGAAATGTGAATGATGTAGAACATGGATGTAAAAAAAAATTATATTTCTATTTTTTTATTTTAAAACATACAGAATATTCTGAAACATTAAAAAGTTAGTTTAGAACATTCTGGAAAAAAAGTAAAAAAAAAAACGTCTAATGTTCTGACATATGAAGGATTGGAGTCGTCTCTGGAATGTAGTTTGCATTCGAGAATCATTCTGAAGCAAAGAAAGAAAAAAAACACAGTGGGTATTCCTCAGGTCAACATCGATGATTCTGGATAGAAATCTAGAACATTCCGTGACATTCCGGGATGTGTGGTTTGTCCAGAAACCTGTGGAAAAGTGTTGAACCTGTAGAATCTTTTTGAAATATTAAAAATCCAGTGACGGAGTGACGCTCTGTAAGGCCTTTAGCTGTGTACATGTGCTGTGGTGTGTAGAACATGATTAGAGTTCATGAAGAACATTCCAGAAAGTCATTTCTTTATTGTGTGGGATTTTTATGGAACCTTTTTTTTCCCGGCAGGTTCACTACTTTGGTATTTGTATGCAAAATATAACATCTTGCCCCATGGAATGTTGGAAAGTTCTAGAGCATCATCTAGAGCGTGTCAATCTTTCAGAAACCTTAGGAAGCCTGGGTGTATCTCCGTGGCTGAGGTAGATGCCTCCTGAACAGTGATCAAGACTGTAGCAAACCATGTTGAGTGTCCAGTGGCTCACTCGCTCTATCTTTCTCCCTCTCTCACACACACTCACACACTCACACACACACAAATTATTTTCTTGTTTTGCATCACTATACGCCTACACATCTTCCTGCTCCTGTTAAAAAACTGCAGCGACTCTCTCTACCTGTCTGTCCATCTCGCTGTCTGTCTCTCGTTGTCTCGGCACTTCAGCCACCATCATCTGCAATGCAGCAGAGGAGAACGAATATCGGAGAAAAACAACAGGATCGAAATGAGAAACGCCAATCATCATCTAACACATTACTAACACAAAACAGGGGAAAAAAACACAAAACACAAAGAGCAAAGCAATCAATAAAAAACAATCTGCTGAAACGTTTTCATTTTTGAAGAAAAAGTGACACGGAATTATAGACTGAAGCGGACCGCCAGAGCGAGCGAGCGAGCGGTGCAGGACGAGATCAATTAGACGTGTTTCCTGAAGGACCAGCGCTCTGACTTCATGCAGCTGAACATACTCCAGTGATCAAATCTAGCTTAAAAATGTATGATTAAGAATCCTCTCGAGTGCTTAACAAGTTAGGGAGGAAAATGTGTTTCGAAAAATAAAGAATAGAAGAGGAAAAAGATGAGCTGCGACATTAGCAGTTCAGTGAAAGAGCTACGAGCTGAAAGAGAAGAAGATTTCCGGATTAAAATGGCTCATATCAGACACACTCTCATTCCTGGGCGAGGGGGGAAAAAGTCATTTTTCAAGTTGAATAAAAACTAAACTAATGTGGAGCATAATCCTGCAGAACCTTCTGGAATGTATCTGAACAGATGTGGTGCATAGAACTTTCTGGATTGTTCAGACCCTTAGGGAATCCATGGTACATTCTAGAATGTGTAAAGATTTCTGGGTATGCGTGCGGTATTTCCTGGAACATGTAGAACATTGACCCTCTGCTCAGACGAGGACTGTTTCAGATCTCCTGGTGCTTCAAGAATGCGCAGAACGGTCTGGCATGTATGGGCCGCTCCCAAACACAGCGTAAGGTCTCGGACCTTTCTGGACCATGGAGTGTAATTCTGGAATTATTTCATATCACGGAACACATCATGTGGCACTTGGGGAAAGAGTCATGGGAGGTCGGAGCCCATGCCAGAACATGCTGTATACTCGGGAGAACGGGGGAACGCTGGAATATATATGTGGTCTGGAATCTAATTTGTGGCTGTTTCGCTCATTCTGGAACATGAAAACAATTTGGGACAATTTATTATGTCTAATATTACAGGACATGTGGAACTCATGGATCATTCAAGAACCTGAGTTACCGTCTAGATTATATGGATCATTCCAGGACATGAGCAACAATATGGAATGTACAGATTATTCCTGAATGTGAGCCACAATACAGGATGTTCCAATCATTTAAGAACTTAAGCTACCATTAAGATTACGATATGGATTATTCTCAATAATGAGCCACAATCTGGAATGTATGGATCATTTAAGAACCTGAGCTACCATCTAGATTATATAGACCATGAGCCACAATCCAGAATGTACAGACAATTCCAGAACATAAGATACCATCATGGTTGGGATTATTCTCAATCTGGTATGTTCAGGTCATTCCCAGATATGAGCCAACATGCAGTGTGCTCTCGAACCTTCACATTCCAAAACACCTGTAGGTTCTTGATTCTGTATCCTCCTGCAGAACAGGCCATATATTCTGGAATACTCCATATTATGGAACATGTGATGCACAGACTATTCAAGAGCATTTAACCTGTGGGATATGATTGTACATCCTGGTTTAGCTCTAGATTAACTAAGGTTCGAGGACCCTGGAGCGTTCATTAGAACCTTCAAAATGCTATGGAACTTCCTGGAACCTGCTAAGAATAATAATGACCGTATATGTAATATTAGCAAACTGAATCCAGTGTGAGCGCGGTCACACAGCCAGATAGATCCACTGGTCGTTAGCATACAGCATGCAGCGATGCGTGCCGTCAGTGACACCGGCGATCAGTCTGAGGGCGGAGTGATGAACAGAAAATCCAGGGGCTGCGTGTGGGAACTGGAGCGTGCCGCTTAAACACATCGCCGTAATCATGACCGGACAGGACGCCGCCTCAGCCATCAGCGCCCTGCTGGGAACTGAAACTTTTAGAAGAATTTCACAATATTACTTTGTGTGTGTCTGTGTGTGTGTGTGTGTGTCTGTGTGTGCGTGTGTGTATGTGTGTGTGAGAGAGTATAAGAGAAAGAAATATATTTTAGATTTTATTTTAGGGTATATACATTTTTCTACTACATACTGTATTTTGGATAAAGTTTGGTCATGAAATAAAAAATATATATATAATAAAATAAAACTTATTTGGACTCAGCTTGAGATTCAACATAACTGGACTCAAAACTGAGTCTTGAGGAACACCTTCAGTCATTTTCCATAAGAAATAAAAAAAAAAATAAGTAAGAGATAAATACATCAATGAATTAAAATATAAATTAATAAAAAAAAATGAATACATTATTGTATTCATTGATTTTTAAAAAAAATCATTTTTTTTAATATTTCCAGTAAAATATAAAACCATGTAGACTTTTTAAAATCCTGTTTTATGAAGTGACCTTAGTTACTTAGAAAAAAATATTTTCCAAAGACAAAATGATATTTTATTAGCCTTAAAAATTTCCCACAGCAGAATCTGCCATTATTAGCAGATAAAAGTTGCACATTTTCGCGTTATGGACAAAATTACAAAGCAACAACAAAGCTAATCACACCAAATAAATTATATGACGTTATATGGAATTGGAAATATAAGCCAATTCAGTATTTTAATAAGTGTTTAATAAGAATAAATGTTTTAAAGCAATTAAATGGCATGAAACATC
>JAAGKR010013465.1:0-13933 GCA_011419295.1 Clarias macrocephalus
TTTTTTTTTTGTCAGTTGAGGAATTGTAATTAAATTAGGAGTAGACAAAGAGACCTAACTTTTCCGTTTACATGGTGCTGTGGAGGATTTTATTTATTCAGCAGAAAGACCTATTCATGTCTTGGGTTAAGGCACCCATGTCATGTTATAATTGCTCTTGCTAGAATGAAGGTTACATTTCCCTTGTGAGGGTTTTTTTCCCTCACAAATGTCTTTTATGTCAACAGTATTTGTAAAAATTCTTTGACTTGTTCTGTGTTTCATTTCCACCTTAAGAAGTTAATTTGTGTGTTTGTGTGTACAGAAGCTGTTGGATCATGCTCAGGACAAAGATCCCTCTATAACTGAGATAAAGGTGGTAGAGGCTCCTCAGGTGGTTGAGCTCAGACATACCATCAATGTGCTACAGCAGAGATTGGAAGAGAAAGAGGGTATGTGTGGTGCGTAGTAATGAGCTTTCATTATTCATTGTCTGTTTTGATTGAATAACCGAGGTGATGAAAAGTCGGCTATTTAATGTGAGATGTTGCAATGTATCAGTTGAAGTACATTAGCAAAAAAAACTGCTGATGTAAACATTATTTTGGGAACATTATTTCTAAGTGCAAGTATGTTTTTGTAGCTGAGCTGTCTCAGCAGTACAGTGAGGACAACTTGGAGACATCTCTTACAGTCAGTAAGAAACCTCCTATAATACTGAAGAAAGAGCTTGCTCAGAAAACAGATGCTCTCAACAGTGCTCTGAAGAGAGAAAACAAGCTTAAGGTGTGTGTGCATGCGCGAGTATGTACGTCTGTGGCAGGAAAAGATATTATGTATCTGATGAAGATTATAACACTACATAATTTGCATGATATTTTTTTTTATAAATTTTTATTAATATATTAATTATCCATTGTGTTTTGTGGTAGATGTCTCTTGCTGAGCTTCAGTCCACTGTGTCAGAGCTGGAGGGCCAACTAGAGGGCCAAACAGCCAATCTTCAGTCTCTTAAATCCACAATCAGTACAAAAGACGAAATTATTACCGTGAGTACGAGGTGTATTTTACATCATGCTTTCTCTATACAGTTAAACCGTGGATTGTGAGCATAATTCCTTCCAATCTTCTCAAACACTCACATATCAAATCGAATATCCCCATAAGAAATAATATAAACTCATATGGTTTGTTCCACAACCCAAAAATATTCATATAAAAATTACTGCTACAAAATATAAAGTAAATATAAAACAATTTACCTGCACTATACATTTGAAAAGAATCGTTGCTGGTGTGAGGGAGAAGAGGAGCGGAGGAGAAGGAGGATGTTATTATGTAGGACAACTTCCACAACGTAATCACTGCTATCTCTTGGCTCATTGGAATCTTTTTCTTTTTGTGCGACTTTAACAGACAACCCATCCAATGCAACAAGCACTGCTATCTACTCTACTTTAATCTTTGTCTTCATGGGCACAAATTTTGTTGCGCACAAAAAAAAGAAGAAGAAAAAAGCTTTACACACGCTTTGACTAAACGAGTGAGGCACATGCACTAAGACGCACATGGAGCTCAGCAGACAAAGCATATACATTGCGTACTACTCATATTGCAGGACCTCGCTCATTTATCAAGTTAAAATTTATTTTAAAAATTTGGTCCGTCTCGCAAAACACTCGCAGACTAAGTTGTATGCAATCCAAGGTTTTACTATATATGAATGCTCACATTCACACCAAATGCTATTTTGCTCATAACATGACAGTTTCATTTAGATGAATATAGCATTGCCACATAAAATACTTGCATTCACTACTTGTCTCACAGCACAAAGTAAATATAAAAGTCGTATCCGAGTCAAGATGAGTGTCTCTTCCTCTTTTCTGAGTATTGTTATTGTTAATATTTGACTCTTCTGTAGGAGCTACAGCAGCGGTTGGCCCAGATGGGGTTGAGGCAGTCTTCAGCGATCGATCAGCACTCCCCGCTGTATGTGGAGGAGCTCAGTTTTCGCTCTCTTCCTCAGAGAGAAAGAACCATCATTGGAGGAGACAGACAGCAGCAGGTACATAAACAAACATGAGGCCTTAAATGTAGCATAAATGGATGCTTCTACAGTAAATAAGTGATCAACCTTTCAATCTCAGCAGGACCTGTCTCTGGGTGACCTGTGCTCAGAGCAGGCAGAGCTCAACCACATCCTCAGGGAAGAGCAGCAGATCTACGCCAAACTTGTTCAAACGGTCAAAGAGCAAGACAGGTGAATCATACAATGCACACACTATCCACTTTTGTTATATGCATTCATTTATTCGTTCATCATCTTTATCCAGCTGGGGTCATGATGAGTGGTCGGCCTGTCCCAGCGCAGCATACACAAATTTTTTGCACACACATTCACAATGCAAGCCAATTTATAGTAGCAAGTTTGACTGTAGAAATGTGCAGATGGGACATAAAAGGTGGGAGGAAACTGAAGAACCCAGGTGAAACATACTGAAATACATGGAGAGTGTCCACAAGCTCCACATATACTAATTCTTAAAGCTGTGAGGTAGCAACACTACCTGCTGCAGGACTGTCTAGCACCTCCTAGTGACTAATCAGAAAAGTGGTCATCTCAGTTACAGTATGCATTGTTCTCTATCCTGCTACAATTATGAAGATGTTCTCTTTTTTGTTGTTGTTTTGTTTTTTTGTGTGTGTGTGTGTGTGTGTGTGTGTGTGTGTGTGTGTGTGTGTGTGTGTGTGTGTGTGTGTGTGTGTAAGTGACTTTAGACCTGACTGTGTAGGCCTGGATTTTATGGAAATTCAGTATTCAATTATTTCGTTTGTTATTTAGTATATTTGGTTAATATGTATTTTTCTTAATTTATGTCTTGTGTTGTTCATATGGTCTTAGACACCTTGTGTAACACTGTGCATGTTTGTGCACATGTGTGCGTACATGTTTTTTTTTTTTTTTTCTTTTTTCTTCAGTGCTCAGCGGCTACATGCATTGCAGTTGGAACTTGCTACTGTGGCCCTCCTCAGGCAGCAGCTTGAAGATGGCATCCGTAACAACAATGAGCTCCGAGAGCAGCTTCGCCAAGAAATCCAGAGAGTTAATCAGAGAGAAGGTGCAGTACAGAAAGCTCAAGGACCGTCGATTACAGAGTGCACCTTGACAATAGACTCCTCAGAGGGCCAGCCAGAATGTTAGGACAGACTTAAGAAAAGCACTTAGGTTACTGATGCATTCAGTATTTTGTAAAGTCTGAGAAAGTATGTAAAATTAAGTATGGTTAAATTACATTATAAGTCTATTAAACAGTAATTATTAAGGCCTTTTTCTGCGTTGCCACTGCTATACATGTCTCTCTTGCTTCATCCTGGGTCTTTGTTTGATGTTTGCATTACATCCTATTCCATTTATTTTGGATCCTTCACTGTTTATTTGCTGTTTCTTCTGATTTCTGTCCGACATTGTGTTTATGCTCTGTATGCATGTTAACACTCTTTATTAATCTGCCTTTGGGTTGGTTCCTTTAGTTGAATTTCTTTATATTTGTCACTATTTATCTCCCACTTTAACCGCTTCTTCCATCTGCTTAAATTAGTCATTAAATAAAATGTGCTTTTGTGTCGGTGTCTGCTAAGCTAACACACATGTACACCTACACATGACTTGAGGTTCATAATATACGGACAGTCTCAACAAACAAACAGTTTCTGTTATCCTGGTCCATTGTTGCTTGTGTTTCCACATGCAGAGAGGGATTGGGTTAAAAACTGCCATCATAAGTACCACTTTCAGATTTCTTTACAAGTACTAAACATGGGACTGTAGAGATTTGCACATGGGACACATGCAGAGATAAAATGTATAAAAGCAAGATCCCATAATCATTTTTGTGTATCTCTTGTTAGTTCCAACATGACCTTATTTTAATCTGCATATATCAGACAGAAATAAGGAAAATTAGGAAAGATAAAGGGTCAAGAAAAAACAAGAGTCTGAAAAGGGAAGTCCTGATACTTGATGTGTTTGTGTGTGAGTGCCCACCACCTCTTTGAATGACATTACATGCTATATGACCCACAATGACCCATCTCATCCCCTTTTGTGAACAGTATTGCAAATACATTAAAAAAAATCTTAACAAGCCATTCTCTTTCCCAGATTAACCCTTTTAATTAAAACAATGCCTTCTGAGTAGCCTTTTTAGGGAATAAGGCAGAACTTATGAGCTGTTTTATGGTTGGAGGTGGAGCAAATTTAATTTCTATTCTATTTAGTGACAGATAAAATTTCAAGTAATTTAAATGACACATCATCAGAAAAGACACACAATCAGGAGTTATATGTATTTTTAAATCATACCAAATACATAGCTGTTTTAAAAGTTGCTCTACAGCCTTTAGAATAAAAGCGTGTATACTCATATGTGTATAATGTTTAGGTGCGGACCCTGCAGAGCTTGAGAACATGCGAGATGCGCTAGAAGAAGCTCAGCGTTGGAACGCATCTCTACAAGCCAGACTTGGCCAGATCCAGAGCAGAGGAGGAGGAGTAGGGCAGGCCAATGACAAGGGTATGCATGTGTTATGATAAATCAGTAATGATGAGGATGTTCAGCAGAATGAATCAGGAATAGCAGGTTGTCATCTTACTTAGGAATCATGAAGCCCCTCAATCCTGAAGAATTTCAGATCATTGTGACTGGTTCAAGGCACTGACACTGGAGAAACCTTCCCAAATGCTATATAAATGTCCCATGTTTTTCTATAATAAAAAAAAAGAAACTTTCTGTAAACAGACTTTATACTATTAATACAGTAATATACTATAACAAATTTATTAATTTACTTTAATTGGTGCCATTTACAGTGGTAAATACATTTTTGTCCATTTTATACATAACAATTATAACTGTGCATGAAGACAGCTGGTTAGCTATGGATAAAGAAGTGCTCAAGTGGCCTTCGAATAACCCCAATCTCAACCCTACTGAACACCGTTGAGATTAATTAAATTGCTGACCGCATCCCAGGCTTCATCGAACATCAGTCACTGATTTCACTAATGCTCTTGTGGTTGAAAGAGCACAAATCCCAAAAGCCATGCAGTGGAAATCCTTCCTAGAAGAATAGAGATTAATATAACAACAAATGGCCACTAAATCTAGAATACCAATTTCATATAGAATATGGGTGTAATGACCCTAAATGACTGGAATGTCTAGAGGTTGATGTTAAGAGTAATCTGGTGGTCGTTTCAGATGACTCACTGAGTCTGATTGGGGAACAGACATCCTATATGAGTATATGTGTAGGGGAGGGGCAAGAGGAAGAGCTACAGCATCTATCTGTGGAACAACTCAGACTAAAGGTGAGCTTCACATCATTATAGAAAGCATAAGATATTAAACAATTGACTCTGTTCTTTTTTTCCCCAACTTATTACTCAATCTCCATCATAAATATGTTAAGTTTTATTTTAGTAAAACTGCCACTTTTTGTGTATTTGTCCTGATCTTTTTATCTCTCTTTCTTTCTTTCTCTCTCTGTCTATACATATTTTTTTCTCTCATTAAGGTCTCAGAGCTACAGGCAGTAATTGCAGAGCTGCAGAAACGGTTGGCGCTGGCAGAGAGTGATGATGTGGGTAATGCTGACAGAGAGTCACAGGGCCATCATGACCTAATTGGATTTTCACCCCCCAGCAAGGTAATTCACAGTCGAAATTTAACCTTTAAACTTGACATTCTCTTTGTAAACAACTTTTTATTTATTTATTTTTGTCACTGTTATATAGCAGGAGAGAATATTGCACGCTCCCTGATTTCATAAAACTGACACCTTCTTTGTAACATCCGTAGATTTTGTAATGCTTGTCCTCTTTTTAATCCTCTAACTTTTATCCTTTACCTTCTGTGCTAGTTTATAAATTAGTTCATGAATGAGATCTTGACAGTCTGTGTGGTGTGCATGGATTTCTCTTTGTGTGTTGGGTAGGTTTTCTGTCTAACTCGCCGTTCTTCCTAACCCATGTTCTCTCCTCTCTCTATCTTTCTGGCCCGTTTTTCTTGTCCATAACCACCTGCAGCCTCTCCATCCAGCTATTATTGTATGCTTTCTTTATATTATTTTTCTTCATGAGTTTTTTGTTCTCAAGTCATGTGTTACCACCCATCCCATTACTATAGCAGCAGCAGGAACTGACCAGACCACTACCTGTTAATGCTAATGAGAGACTACCCTCCCCCAGTGTAAAGGTAAGGGGCCGCTGTCACTCTTTGCGATATAAATAGGCCTGAAGTAGCACAGATTTATTTATTTGTCAAAAAAAAATGCTGACTATAGACTATGATGTTTTGTGTAAAATTTTATTTTATAGTTGTTTTATTTATCTACTTTGTTAACTTTGAAAGTTTGAACAATACTGCCTGCTTCAGCAGTCAGTTTAAACAATTCCATCCACTCCAACAGATGTCACTTTTGTTTAATTTTGCTTACGTTCCTAAAGAAAACTACGGTGGAATCTTGGATTGCAAGTAACTTAGTCTGCGAACAATTTGCAAGACGCGCAAAATTTTTTAATCGATTTTAACTTGTTAAACGAGCGAGGTCTTGAGGTACTGTAGTAGAGAGGGAGTGTGTGAAATTTGTCCTACACAGTAGCCCCCCCTCCTCCTTCTGCTCTCGTCTAACACCAGTCACAATTCTTTTCAAAGACAAAGTTCAGGTTAATTTGTTTTATTTCTACTTTATATTTTGTATGTATTATTTTTATAGAAATATTTTTGGGCTGTGGAACGAATCATCACAATTTCCATTATTTCTAGTAATTCAGTTTGATATTTGAGTATTTTGATATACAAGCATGCTTCCGGAACAAATTATGCTTGCAATCCAAGGTTTAACTGTATACATTGCTTTCAGAGAACAGTATAAAAAGAAAAATGTGAAAACAATTTACACATTTTGTTGGGTACACTTACCTTCTAGTTCTGCCTAATAAATATTTCAGGATACAATGTAAGAGCAATTCTGTACAATTAATGATTGGATTCTGTCTGTTGTTTTGCACAGTACAGTAACAGCTATGTCTTTGCTGAACATTTGCTAAATATTAATCTGTTACTTTATTTCCAGGAGATAGCTGCTGAAAGTTTTGAAGCTCAAAGAAGAATGGCAAGTTCTCCTTTGCCGAAGAAAGATAATGGAAACTCTTCATTTGCTCAGATACACAAGGGTGAGAGTGAGCAAGCAGAACTTGCATCCTTACTTGAAGACTGTGGAGCAGATTCTGTTCCTCAACTCCGGTAAGCATTCTGTAGGTTTAAAAATTGACTACAGTCATGTTGGCAATTTAGTCTTTGTTTAAAAGATTATAAGGATAAGCAATTTTTGTATTCCATAAAAAAGATTTGGCACTGACGATATAAGAGATTTGCAATAGCATGCATGCGCGTTTGCATTTTCATCCTCTCCGTTACAGGAAGCAGATCAATAAACTACGTTCAGAAATGTCAAAGCTTGGTGTGCTCTTAAAGGAAGAAAACCCAGCTGAGTTTAGAGAGAGCACAGAAAGTTCTGGAGATAATGACAAGCACGATAACCTGCACCAGACTGTGAAAGTCCTCCGCTCAGAGGCCCGAAGACATCGCAAAATCGTACGCCTGTTGAAGGCGCAACTACAGCACAATACAAAGGCAAATACAGACAGTGAGCCAGGGGTTGACACAAAACTGCTTGACAGCATGGCTCAAAAGATGGAGCGTCTGCGGGAGGAGCATGAGATCACTCAAAGGCATGCTGCCAGTCTAGAGGACAGGATAAAGGAGATGCAGAACAGAGAAAGAAATGAGGGTAGAGAACGAGAAGAAGAGAAAGAAAGGAAAAAGAAAGGCAGACCAGACCAAAGCAGGAAACTGAACAAAAGCCTGAAGCATGCAGTAAGTTTTAAGTCTCTGTGTACAGTATGTCTTCTTTTTTTTTGTGTGTGTGTGATAAAACTCTTTCCCCCCAAAAAATTTCTTTGTTTCTTTTACAGTGAACACTATTTGTGTGTAAAAAAAAAATAATAATAAAAAACCTCAAATAGTAGCAAAATTTGCATTTTGACAAACATTGACCAGTAATCTGATTATGAGAAAAGTCCAATTGTTTATTAGCAATTACCAGATTTCTCCTGCATCTTATACACAAACGAACTTGTATGATGGCCCTCAACAATTAAATTTTATTATTAAGCAGATATGCTTAGATGTTAAAAGTTAAATTATGTTGTTATTTAACCAAAAATTTTTGACTACATTGATTAAAAGGCTTTCTGTATAGCTAACTTTTATTTAACATGTCTTTAAGGAAACTTTAACGCTGTTCCTTTAAGTTTTCCCTCACAGAAAGTCACACAACACTATATGTATTTTATCGTTAGCATTATGATCCGCATTTGTGCTGACAGCTTCAAGAGGTTGAGAAAGGAGAGGATTTGAGGAAATATCAGAACATAACGGATATCAGGAGCTAACTTGTTTTGTGGACATTTAGCAACATCTGTTAAATAAATAAAAAATTATTTTTAATAATAAAAAATATATACACATATATAGGAAGAATTAAACACTTCACTTAAACACTGATACGCCTAGCGCACATCTTTGTCATATTTTATTCTGTACATACTGTGTTGTTTTATTTTACTGCAGCATAATTTTCTGCATCCAAACACACTTGACCTCATGTTTTTCTTTGCAGGCGTATACCAAATCACGGCTACCAGTAGCGGTGAGACCCACAAAGCAAAGGGGCAGGGAAGAGCTGAATGAGCTTGATACAGAGGAAAGTACTGAGCACTTCAGCACAACAGACTCAGAGCAGCCCAGTGTAAGGATCAGAGGCATCAGTGGCGCAGTACTTCAAAGTTCACCAGGCAGCAGCTTAGATGCTCTTTCAGATTCTGATTCCAGACGAAACGCACACACTGAGACTGAACAAAACTGTAGCGCCAGGCAAAATTCCAAAAATGTGTCGGACTTTCCACAATCAGAACTCTTATCTCAGTTGGAGTTACTGAACCAGGAGTGTCAGGAGAAGGAAAACCTCATCTCTCAACTGCAATTTCAGATGCGCAATTGGGAAGGACTCCAAGCTGAGCTTCAGGAGAAGGAACGAATCAATGGTCAGTACCTGAAAGCCTTACATGCAGCCGAGTCCACAATCGCATACCTTACAGCTTGTAACCTGGATTCTGAAAGCTGGCTGGGGCAGACTGGATTGGGATCTGATTCATCACTGCAGCAACAGTGTACTGAGCTTGAAAAAGCTGTGCAGGAGAAAGATCAAATCAACACTCAGCTGCTAGAATGCTTAAACACAGTCGAGGCTGCCATTACATCACTGATTTCAGCTGATATGCCTGTAAGCCGCTTCTCTGGTCAAAATGACCCACAAGCATTGTGTGAGAGGCTTGAGGAACTGCTCAGCCAGATTAAGGCCATACAGGAGCAGAAAAATTCTTCCACTGGCACGCTCAAGGAGTTGCATTTCCCAGATGGAGGTTCAGCATCAGACCTGCAACGCCAAGCCGAGACCTTTCAGGAATCACTGTTGGAGCAATGCAGGCTGAATGTGGAGTTGCAGGAAAAGCTCAGGACTGCAGAAGAAGCCATTACTAAACTGTCTGCGCAACACACCAGTGCTACCAAAGGCCAGGAACTGATTTGCAGCCACAAGTCTGCAAGTCCACAACAGGAGACAGTACATGAATATGAAGAGGGACAGCACAGACTGGCTGCATGTCTGGCTGAATGTATGGTCGCAGCAGAACAAGCAGTCGGGTCTCTTGCAGATTACAGTTCAAGGTCCGATCAGCTCTCACATGCTACTGAAATCTCGACTAACACTGAGCTTGAACAGAACTTTGACAGGCTTCAGCGGGCACTCCTGGAAAGAGACAAGTTTGGGCACCCTGGCAGTGCAGATATGAGCCACAGCACTATTGTGGGTCCACTCCAACACCAACCAGTACAGCATGCCTTACAGAGTTCAGGTGCTGTACAACAGAAGACAAGCACACCGATTTCCCAAGGACAGCAGAAACAGGGACAAGGGAATATATCAGAATCATGGGATCCTGATCAGTCGGGAAGTCCGCATCTGAACCTCCACAAAAATCTAACATTGCTCGTCCGGATCTTTAAACACTATGCTCAGAAAGTTCGGGAGCTGGAGGAGGCGCTTAAAGCTGAGCAAGGACGAGGCCTTAAGGGCAGTGATGGGCTAAATCCTGAGGATGTTGCCCAATTGAGGAGCTTGCAGAGGGCCCTAAAAGAGAAGCAGAAAATGTGTCAGAAGCTGGAGGAGAAACTGGCTTCAGCTCAGTCCATCATTGCTCTGCAGGGCTCATTCAAGAGGGACAAAAACTCAGAGCGACGCAAAGGTAAGAATAGAGTCACTTATATTTGTGCTCATTAAATGATGGGTTTACTGAAAAAAGGCAAGTATCCGATGTAATCCAAGTAGAAACTACCCTGCTGTGAATAGCCGTTAAACACACATTTGCTAACTGTTACCCGTCATGTATTGTTAATTACATTAGCATTTTGATTTGTAGGGGTTAGCAGTGGTTAACCTAAAGTTTCATATAATTAACCTTTAAAAGCTGAAGCATGCTAAATCATTTTATCTTGTAGGTCTATTAGGCATACACTCATGATTAAGACAATAAAGAGATAGGAAGTGCTGTTTACACTATGGTGTAAACATATAAAATGTGTTGATAAAGTATAACCACAAAGCATGCTCTATGCAATAATATGGAAGCTGGATCACTCACAAGTCGTTGCTGCTTTCACCTATGCCCATGCATCCTAGCACCTCATGGTGAACGGGATGATAAAGGCATTCAGGTGGATGCACAGGACCTCGGCTACGAGACAAGTGGAAGGAGTGAGACGGAGGTGGAAAGAGAGGAGGGCAGTAGTACAGGTAGACAAGAAGGAATTGGCAACACTAACTCCTGACTATTTCTATTTTGCACTTACTCTGGGAATCTGATCTAGAACCTCTTCAAATCAGTCACAGAGGTGTCTTTTTATCTTTTCAAAGCGAGGCAGTTAGCGCTGTTCTTCAAGCTACACGTTCTTCAAGTTCACCTTCCACCTTTTCAGATTCATAGCTGTAATGTGACAGCCAGTATCGAATATTACATAAAGATTTAATAAATTCTTTAAAATGTGTACAGAATATTGCATGTTTTAGGCACTCTGCATCTCTGTTGCATGTTATGGTGCATGTTGAGAAAATAATGAAAGATTCCTAATACTTACTATCGTTTCTGCATGCCTTTTGGAACTGAATCAAACTGGTGTGGTCCACTGCTTTCGTTTTGGGTCTGTTTTCAAATCTAGCTGTTAACTAATCTCATTTTTGATGGCCATGCTGTCTTCCTTGTGTAACAGGTTCAGACTAATGTTTTTTCTTGCTTTCCTCAGATTCCACTTACTTGAATTTGAAATGTGAATTATTAATGTATACCTGTTGTGTGTTTATTTTTGTTTCGGTCATTATGTGTCTCAGATGTAGATGCTGTTGTTGGTTTGGACCCCGCTCTCTCTGGATTCACCTCAGCAGACAATCTGGACACTACAGCATCCAGCCCGTCCTATCCGAGCTCACCTGATCTCAGCTCTCCCCAGCCACACGACCCAAAATCTGGCCCCAAATCTTCCCCCACTGATGAGCTCTTGCATCTCAGGGCACAAGTTGGAAGTCAACATAAGGTCATTGCACATCTCCAGAGACTGCTGCCCAAGAAATATCTGACTTCCAAGGTTCTGAGTGTGACCTCTGACTCTGCAAGCTGTGTGGAAGAAGAGGAAAGTGCAGCAACGGAGGCTCAGATTTCCCATCTACCCACTGAACTGGAGAGAGAGCATACAATCAACAGGAGTAATGAGTCTGCTTCTCCATCCAAGTGAGTGTGAGAAAACTTACCTATGATTTGTTGTCAGAGAATACTTCACATTTAGGAAAATCTTTTGTTTTAGCCATTTGTTTGGTTATTTAAAATAATAGACTGCATCTTTACTTTTTTTTAAAACTGGGATCACTTTGACAATAATGTTAAAAAAAAAAAAAAAGTCCTTCTCTCACCTTGCGCTTGTTGTTCGGACCCTGACCATGCTTATGTCATCCCGATGCAGCTTTTTGTGTTGAAGAGAATGTGCTCTCGTGTAGTGCAAAGGAGTTCATCATTTTTATTTGCCCCGTAGCTTTGTCTGGAATCCTTTTCCGTATGTGACCCTTCTGCATTGTGCAATGCAGTGATTTTCAGTAAACTGAAACTTTTAACTCGAACCAATTAAACTGGGTCAAACACACTTTAATGGCACAGTAACGGATCACATAGTTTGATTACACCCTTAAACTTTTTATGCAGGATGGAGTCTCTGGTCCAGTCGCAAGCACGAGAGTTATGTGAGTTGCGCGAACAAATTAGAGTCTCGCGTACACTCGGTGCTCAACAGCGCAGGCAGCTGCTGGAGCTTCGAGAGGCACTAGAGGATATGATGACACCCAATGATAGGCAGAGCACCTCATACGCAACGCTCCAGAAACGCCTGGACCGGAGTCTCAGCCTATTTGATAAACTGGATCAAGGTGAGGAAATGATAATATGGAGATGGTGATTTCGGTTAGGGACTTAAATCGCAATTGAGTTGCATGTTCAATTACCTCATGACACTGTTTGGACTCTTGCGTGACTTGTGATTTGAGTGCAGCTGTAGACTTGTAAATAGAGTTAAGACAACCAGCTTAATGCAGTAAACAAGCAAAACTTAAGACTTAGGCACTTAAGACATGCTGCTTTGTAGGTCGCAATGTAATTTATTTTATTCACTTGCAGCTTCCAGCCACAAGCTGTTATCATTGTGTGCTTGTCCCTGTGAGGCCACCCTGTTGATTACTTTGCAGTAACCGCATGCCCCATAATGTTTTATTATTTATTTACGAAGCTAATGTCCTAAATTAAATCCCAGCTAAAACTGTTATATTTATCATACAAGTTTTTTAAATAAATTAGGGTGCACGTTGATCTTTCTCATTGCTGTCTGTATACGTGTTGGACCTCATAGAAAAAGTAAAGTAAATGATATATTAACAGGACCTCTACGTGTAGTTTAAATATTATATGACTAGTTCTTGGAAAGCAATAAATATATGCGTCTTTGTTAAATATAGATTATTTTATCAGAAATGTCTGTAAAATATTTAATATATTTTAACGAGTGGCCTTGGCTTCTTAATTTGTGCATACTCTCACGTAATTCCCACGATGCTGCATTTAACTAATCACATTCTTTTTATTTCCCCAGCAGACTCTTCTGTAGAAAAAGACGACCCTCTAGGCCGAGAGCTAGCTCAGAGGTGAGTCCCATGTATACTGTATGCATGCGTGCAAAAAAAACTAAACACACCGGACATTTCTGTCTGGGTCACAGAAATCCTAGAAATTCACATTTTCTCCAACTCGTACTGTATACACAAAAAATATTTCTAGTTTTAACCTGTCATGTCACCACCAGTGCTCTTCTTGGCAGACATTTCAAAAATAAGTTCTGTTCATATGCCTTATTAATGTATGTCCCAGGCTTGACAGCTACCTAATGCCCTGGAACGATATAATCCATGATTGGTAGCCTTTCACATTACAGCGATAGTTAGGTGGTAGCTGCTAATTTTAGCCAGTCAATGCCTTTACTGAACAACATTGCTGTGTCAGGAAGCTTGTGTGGCTGCTGGAGGAGCTGCAGTGGCTGCGTAGTCGGCTAGACCATGACAGAGAGCAGCACCAGTCGCAGATCGCCTATTTGTGCAAGCAGAACCACAACCTTGCTTTATCAACTAAACAGCATGCACATCTGTGAGTGGGGCTGCCCCAGCACCATAGCCTGAGTGC
>JAAGKR010013466.1:0-13932 GCA_011419295.1 Clarias macrocephalus
AGAGAGAGAGAGAGAGAGAGAGAGAGAGAGAGAGATGTATTCCTTTAACCTCACATTTCCCATAGAGAATGTTTGGCGCAGAAATTACCCGTTACCTCCAGAGTATTTTCAACTCCTCAAAAACCTTGTTTCTTCTGGGAGTGATTAGGGCAAAAAGCACTTCCCAGTTAAAGAACAACACAACTGCTGTCCATTGTGAATGTGAGATCTTTCTCAAGACTGCTGCCGCCACTCGCCCCATATATCAGCACTCCCCTTTTTTCCGCAGATGTGAAAGCATCACAGAGAAATTATTGTGAGTTCGGCCCTCAGATCTAATCCCGACCTGGCTCTGAACCCCATCTACTCTACCTAAGGGTTAGAGAGCGCTTCGGTCTGGTGTGCATGCGCCTCCATATGACAGTGCATGCGCGGTCAGACACATCAAACAGTCAAAATAACGACAGCAAGCTTCCTGTGTACTGACAGGTATTTCCTGTGCTCCTGTAATGAACACACACATGCACCTTGGAGGGATTTCACAGCGAATCCATACCCATAGTTTTAGGTTCCATCTGTGTGTGTGTGTGTGTGTGTGTGTGTGTGTGTGTGTGTGTGTGTGTGTGTGTGTGTGTGTGTGTGTGTGTGTGTGTGTGCAGCCACCCGCCTCAACATGTGCTTCTGATAAGCAAATATAGATCAGAATTTCAAATAAAAGTAATGGTAAGCAGACCGAGTCGGTGCTGTGCTGTGCTGGTGGGGGAAAGATTCCTGAGCGCTGAGCTACAAGGAAGAGGAAGATTAAAAATATCCCGAGTAGATGGCAGGGATCCAGCGGTGGGAAACGGTAGAAGGACAAGGGGGCGGATAGGAGGGTACTAAAGGGGTGTCCCAGGCATTTAGGCTCCCTTTCTAACATCTCACAAGATTACTGGGCCTGGAAAACAGTAGCAGGTGCTACGGACAGCAAATCACAGTGACATTTCGAATGCAGGCCTTTTTGGCGCGGAGACACAATGATTAATGATTCGTATTATCCCCACAGAGTACAAACACACCACATACGGCACTGAAAAATATACACGTGCCTCTTCCAGCAGGATTAATGGAACAGGAACAAGTAGGAGATCTTTTTCACTCCAGTCACTTCTCCTCCTCTCTCTGTCAGGAACAGTGTGTAAACTCACACATATGAGGACAATCAAGCGGTGCACGAGTCTCTTTTTATCTTCCCGACTGGATATTTATTGCTCTTTTTGAACGCTGTCCACATCAGAGAGAGAGACTTAATGCTAAAGTAAAATGGATATACTCACACTCCCTCTCACACGCAGACAGTGAAAAGAGTGTGTTGTTGATATTATTAACCAGTGACACTAATATTTGAAGACAAATGGTTCAAATAATCTAAAGAATTTATCAAGGGGAATCTGTAGGAATCGACTGGAGTATCCCTAACGGCCAGCGTCATGGCCACACCGGCAGCTCGCCGGACTTGATGTCACAGATTTATTCTATAGGTCTTTGAGACCCAAATCCTGGACATGGACAAATGTATGGAAATTGCCCATAGTATGTGGTTTGGTAGTGTAGTATTCTGCCATAAATCCACATAAAAATGGGAATAAATACAATGGTCACCACTGGAATCCACGGTCACCAGTTGGACTGCAGAGATTCCTAGATGGATGGATGGATGGAACTATGAAATGTACAATTATGTCGTCTAGAATAAAGATGACGATTAGCCAGCCAGAGAGTACGTATGTGCTGTAGTGTATGAACTAATCAAATTCTTAGATTTTTCATCTATAAGGTGAGGCAGATTTTCCTAATTTTCCTAATGAACTCAGACGTATTGTGATGCTGCAGCCTTTTTAGCGTTTAGTAAAACAGGAAAACGAAATCAGCAAAATAGGAGTATAGAGCTAGGAAAACAACGGAGAACACAGGAACAAGAAATGTGGAAATAATACTCAGATTTAATGGTTAAAGGGCATAAAAAAAATATCCACAAGGCGGATAATCTGTAATGGAAAACAGATGAGAACAATAATGACACATTGGAAAAATAAAACAATGACAAGACCAGGAGTAAGCTGAAACAAAATGCACGGATTTGTGAGCAAAATAGGAGCTGAGAGCTGCAAGGTGTGCTGAGAGAGGGGGGGGGATTCATGACAAAGGCACAGTGCGAAGCATTGTCACTTCATAGCACCAAGGTCCTGGGTGAACAGACAGACAGACAGACAGACAGACAGACAGACAGACAGACAGGACGAGATAGATAGATAGATAGATAGATAGATAGATAGATAGATAGATAGATGTGTGATGTGGTATTGCAGTGGGGTAAAACCATTGAATATATAAGCTGCAGACCTGAGTAGAAAAGCTGCAGTGCAAGTGGGTAAGTTGATCCTGAGCCCAGGTCACCCTCTGTGTTCACATGGATGGTTTCCTTCCAACACATGCAGATAAATGGGCTACACCAGCTTATCCCCTAGGTGAGAATGTGTGTGTGTGTGTGTTTTCAAGAAGTCCCACTATGGACCTGCATCCTATCAGAGGGAAATTCTTCCACCTTGCACTACATGTCACCAAGATAGCTTCTGGATCCACCATAAGCCTGACAGGGATCATGCAGTTACTGAAGATTAATGAATGAATTCATTCATTCATTAATTAATGGTAATTCCCAAACAAAACTACTCATACGAGTAAAAATCACTTTCAAAAAAGTCAATACAATGAGACTAAGATTGAAAAATATTGTGCATTTTTTCATATCGATCCCCTACAGAACTCATCCTTTTTCGTGCAATATCTCATGATAACAGCTACATTACAATGCAAAAGTATGCCACCTACTGATATATTTCTTGACAGAACCCGAAGTCCCCCCGGGATATGCTCCAGGCTTCCCATAACCTTGTACAGGACAAACGGTATAGAGAATGAATGCATATAACCATATAAATGGAAAGATGGGTTGTAACCAGAGAAAATGTCTTGTATGGAAAAATATCAGGGTTACAGTCCAAACACTGGGAATAATTAACAATGAAATCATTAAGATATTAAACACCTGATATAGAAACCTGGTCAGCTGTTCAATTTGAGGCCAATATCAGATCTCCTCTTCTAAAAAAGGTTGTAGCACAGCAGCCATGCTTTTACCTACCTAGGAATCACATTCTAACACAGACACAGCACTGGTTAATGTGGTAAATGTCCTACTGATCAGGGTTGTTCCTCTTTGCTATCAGTTTGTAGATGTAAACAGTAACTCCTTTACACATTCTAAAGTAAAGTTTAGTGCTTTCAAAAGACTTTCATTACTATCTTCTCCCCATACTGTATGTTTGCGCTGTGTAATATCAGTCATAAACATGGGGTTAGTTTCCACTGTTATGCTGATGACACACCGTTGTATATTTCAGCAAAACCAGGTGAGCAACACCAGCTTAGTAATGGTGAGGACTGTGTCCAGGACATTAGACACTGGATGCTTATTAACAGACGTACTGGTACAAGGACCATATGATTATTGATTCCTTTGAGCAATAGGAGCTGGTACCTTGAACACTGAACCGCAAAATCCCCAGCACAGCACTGCAATCTCACATGTTCACTCAGGATTCTTGATGGTAAAGTGATGGAATCCTTATGCCTGTATTACTTTCTGGTTCGCCCTTTTATTTACGCTGTCATAGCTAAATAAATGAACAATGTCCACTGTTCATTGTTCTGTCCAAGGTTAAAAGCACTTACCACGTAAAATTTAACTGAATTAAGTATGTATCAAACACCAGACCACCATTTTCAAATGGACCAGAAATTGAGTCAATGCACTTTACCTGGATTCAAAAAAAATTTTTTTCAGATATTACTATCTTGTTTTTGTCTCATATTAAGTAATTCTTTAATGTATTGTCAATGTAAGACAGCTTACTCTGCACACCCCCTCCCACACACACACACACACACACACACACACACACACATAGACATCCTAATGTAATAGGAGTCTCCACAATAGAGATGTTTAGGATGTTTTATTGCTCAGTTCCTGACACAGGGGACCAGACAAGCATACCTCCCAGCAAGCCTGATTTTATTTCACCCTGTACATGTGTGTACATGAGTGCATGCGTGTAACTGTATATCTGCCGAAGTGGAAGCGATCGATGGGTAATACTGATCAGGGGTCAGATTCCACTTGTTTAGCATGGACAGGGTCTGAGATCTCTCCGTCTGTTCACATTGACCTCTACAACCCAGAAGACATCTGGCACTCACTTTTATCTGTGCTCACCTCTGACCGATCACTTCAGATTGTCCATGTTCAATAAAACACACACTTGCATTCACAGCTCTCTTCTCTCTCTCTCTCTCTCTCTCTCTCTCTCTCTTTATATATATATATACATACAGGTATATGCAATGTACTGTATATATGCACTATACAAACACCATTTGTTACAAAGAGTTGCATATTTGAGGATTGGTCTTCAAACAATGATCCGATTCATCTCAGTGTCTGAGTGTGTTGGCTTTAAGCAACATGGTAACACTAGAGTATATGGATGAATGAAGATTCTTTGAAAACTTGAAACCAGAAGTCCTACACTTTACACATGACAGACCCTGAAGCATGTGGTGCCTTATTCACCTTTGACCTAGACCCATTACAGAGCCTTTTTTTGTTTTCCCCTGGCTATTCGGTTATATTTGGATACATGTTCAGTCAAAAGCATCTCTTTGGTCATGAATATTCCTGTCAACAAAGTTCAAGAAAAGGCAATGACCTCTTCTGACTCTTAAGATTGACCATGGAGTTGGTTCTTCCAACTGGCAATACGAAACATAGGTGTATGTGACTTTTTTTTTTCTTTTTCTTTTTTTTAACTCTAACAAATCAATGTTCTTGGTCAGATGAAACCTGCAAAACCTCCACTGGTTTTTGTAGAAACCAACCAACAGTAAATATTGTCTAATAATCCTAGTTGGTTCTAATTACCATTTGAACTGATGTATTTGTCTTTATTACTGGAGTAGTCCAAACATTACAGCATGGTTAAATTCAATTTTATTTCTATTATCGGTTTCATAGAAATCCAGTTGTAGATTTTTTAGATCCCAAACGAAGGCAAAGGTCAGAGTGATAAAGACGAATTGCAATTGCGTAATCGGGAATTTCGCTGTATTCAAGCCATTGTAGCAAATCGGTTTGAATCAGTTGCAGTGCAAAGCCAACTTTATGGTTCCCAGGTATATTTAGGCCGTCCATATGGGGCCACCCACAGCAGCTGATAGTGGTTCCCATGTGATTAATACTCCAGTTAAAAATTTGAATAAATGAGGCAGGTATGGAGAGCAGGCGAGGGAAGGGGAACACATTAGAATTAGGTATGTCAGATAATGGTTACAGAAAATGCACATTGTGTGAGTGCAAGCAGGGTCTCTGGAAGAACTAACTTTGAAATCATAGCTAAACTGGAGAGCTACAGTAGAAGGAAAGGACCGCCTAGGATACAAAGCAGCCAGTGACTTCACCATCAACAAACCTGATTAAATGTGTGAGAGTAAGGGGGCAACAGTACCCAGACCATGCCTACGAACCTTATTTAACTAAGCAAATCTGTTGCCAGAGTGAAACATTGAGACTGTTTCTAAATCCCTAAAACTAATCGGAGGGTTATTAAAGTCCCAGCTGTAGGGCTTTGTAATAAAAGGCTCTGTTCTTGCTGTACTTCCTTTATTATATGAGGCACCAAAAATCAGCCTGCAACTTAGAACATAAGAGGGTAGAAATTGGAAGCTTATAAGGCAAGGGTTTGTCAGAGCGAGACCATCCAGTGCTTTATAGGTCAATAGCAGTATTTTATAATCAATGCGAAATTCGATTGGGGTTAGACATATGATTGATTGGGAGCTAATGTGAATAAAGTCTGGGTTATATGGTTATATCTTCTGGTTCTAGTAAAGGCTGCTGCATTCTGGACGAAGCGGAGCTTGTTTATTCACCTTGTGAAACATCCAGACATTAAGGAACTACAGGAAACCAACTTAGAGGTAACTAAGCTTAAATTAGTTTTTGTATTTCATATTTTGACATTGTATTTCTTACCTTGTCGATATTTTTGAAATGAAAGACGGCTATTCTAGTTATATTATCTAGATCACCAAGGTCAATTGTTGCATGACATTTTCTGCACATGATGAAAGAGAAAGGCCCTCCAGAGATCAAAAAACTTACATTGAGACTGGAAACTCCATCTGAAATGCTTAAATAAAATTTCTCTATACATGTTTGTAACCTGTTTATGTGGACCATTCACTATAAAGGTCAGTGTGTACGTTGTAATTATAGAAATAATATTCTTTTAATCATAAAATTACTATTATGACCAATTACTTTAACAAAATATTTTGAAAACAATGTTGCACAATTATGAAGAAGAATACGAGTTTTAGAATATTGCAATGATACACTGATCTACTGTTGGCTCAAGACTATAATAAGACACAAGAGTTGCTTCTTCCTTTGCAAAACATTGAAGTGGGATAAATCACAGATCCTCTCAACTGAAAAGCATAAATGCTCATGCATTAGTCTTTTGACTCATGGGAACAGAGAACTAAAACGTCTGTCCACAGGTCACCGTTCTGGAGTTTTTGGTCGAGGGGGGTTGATTTGTGGTATGGCAGAGGGAGCTACGGTCATGCAAAGAAGGATTTTGCAGCACAATAAACAGACTCTGAGATCAGCAGTATAAAGGACAGGACAATTCTCTCATGGGTTTTAAACAGTACATTAAACTAAGTGTAATCGTCAATAAAAAAAAAAAAAGAAAGAAAGAAAGAAAAACGTCCATTCATTCTACTTGGAAATTTACTTTTCACATCACTGATGCAAATAAAAAAAAAATTTCAACAAATTACAAGCTCATTTTTCTTACTCTAAGTGTGTTTTGACATACATATAACCTTGTTATTATGCTAAAAGCATCACTTGGTGGCAATTATTTTACAGCATATTTTCGGTTACACATGATATCACACTAGCCAGAAGTGTGGGTGCTGCTTCCATGAACCTAAAGCTGCCTCCAATACTAGAGGTAGTTACCAGAATTTAAGGATTGTTGCCACGGTTACTTTCAATGCAACAACAACAAAAAAAATCTATTGCAACAATGAGAGTTGAATAAACAATACAGGCCAGGAAAAATGATTCAACTTGACCCAGAACCAGAACAGAAGTCAGTTTTCATGTCCCCAGTCTTCTACTTGGCCCTCTGGAAAATAAGAAAGATACAATGCACAATTCATTTTTCCTGCCCACATGGATTACAAGCAATATTCTTTATGAATTCTACAATCATTAAGACCTAGATAGAGTACTTACTATAGTCTACCAAGTGTTTAATCTTCCCTTATCTAGAAAGCAATGTGACGAGAAGCTACTATCTCATAAATATGTAAAGACTTCCCATTGACTGCCATGACCTTTTACACACACTGGCTGCTCTCTGCCTTCATCGCTGGTCTCAGAAAGTGACGTTAGATAGACAGATTGGATGAAGTTGTATCCGGTAAAGAGAAAGTATACAGTTAAAGAAGAGCCAGCCATCAGCATAATGGTTGTCTTTCCACATTAATAGCCTAAAAATGGAATTCCATCGATTGGGACCTACACAACCAAGCCCCTTAGTTCCTTCTTCTATTCCTCTTCATGTAAATGTGCTGGATGGTTGGAAAGACTATTGGCACAGGCCATGAAAGAGTCTATTAAGGATGCACTTAAACTTGGTTTCATGGGTATGTTGGTCTTTATGATGAAAGCTCCTGAAGGGGATCAATATCCAGCCCCTCAGTGTCTTTTCCTGTACCTACTATACAACAACACATGTCCAACAATCTTTAGTGGTTGGCTTGGCTATCTAGTATAAAGCAGAAACTCTTACAGTCCTCCCCACTTTTGACCTTGTCAGAATCACTCGCTATGTCAGGTTATGTATAAGTCAGGGCGTGCGTGGTCTGCACTTGCACCGTTGTCCTTGTACACTATTGTAGTTAAGTAGAACCACAAAATTTATACCAATTACCATTATAAATATTTAGGGGAGTGGTGGCTCAGGTGGCTAAGGCTCTAGATTGTTGGTTTGGGGATCTGAGCCCTGCTGTCGGTGGGTTGCTGCACCCCACACTACCTAGCCACAACATGCAGTGCTGGTTCCAAGCCCAGATAAGAAAATGGGAGGGTTGTGTCAGGAAGGGCATCCGGTGTAAAACCTGAGCCAAAACTGTGTGCGTATTGGACGGACTGTTGAGGAAACCGGCTGACGGGAGCAACTGAAAGAGTTCAGACTTTGCAAATATTGAATGAATATTTAATCATTTGTTATGATCTATCCGGTCTGCTTTTTGGCTATGTGTGGCCAAACATAAGGTGCTTGCTTGCTTCCTCCCCCTTTATCGTCCACTGTACTGCAAGGAAAGTGGATTGTTAAATTCAGCTTATGTCTAGGTCAGCTGGTACAGACATCTTTTTAAAAGATTCATACAAATCAATCAGAAGTAGAAAAAGTATACTTCCTTTACATAATTCCTATTTCTGTTTTTTTTTTTAAACCAAGTTTCACCACTATTACTGTTAAAGAAGACAAGCCTATAGCTGCATCCTCAACTCTCCTTATCCAGAGACAATGATATTAACCCCTAGAGGCAAGCAATGTAAACTAAGTGCAGACATTCAAGAGTATTTCCCTTCAGTAATATTGAAATAAATAAAAAAATGTAGTACTTGAATATAGTAACAAAGCATAATCACTACAGCATTTTCCACCCAGTTGTTTAATATGCTGTAGGTAGGTTATTATTATCTAAATTGATATTTTTGTCTGACCAGTAATGGTAAAAACCTTAAAACTCCATGCATTTAAAAAAAATGAAGATTTTGCATATTAGTAGATTATCCGGATATGTCTGGTCAGATGTGCACTAACTAAACCAACCTGAAACTCTGGCTGAACAGAATCACTGAACAGAATTGCTGACCCCTGCTCTAAACTCCCCTGAGTACTCAGTGTTACCATATGCCATGTGTGTTTGTGTGTGAGTGGGTGAGAAAATGACTCTCATAACTCGCACACAAGCTCTGACACAGGTGTCTAGGCGTTTGAACTGCTGCCATAACATATCATGAGTGCTAACAAGAGAGCAATGCTCTGGGGCCCATCAGGGCTTCACTTCCATTGGCACAACACCCTAATAATAGCCCACTACACTCACAAGCACCACTTTATGCCAAAGCCACTTATACCACAAAAACATAACAGTTTGGATGCATAAAAAAAATTTTTTTTTTTAAAGATGTGGGAGGTAAATTAAGAAATGAATCCCCGTCGTTTTAGAAGTAATAAGATGCTGATGATTGGATGATAATTGAAATCAATGCCTTTATACATGACCAATAAGGATTTCAAATTAAACAGTAATCAATGTGAAGTGAATGAAGAGTGGATTTTCAGCATCACTTCAAGAATTTAATTAAAACATAAACTGCATGAATTATTTAGCAATTACAGCTATTTTTAAATCTTGGATGTAAGAACTTCAGTCCAGTCAAAGACTGCTGGTAGTCTGGAACCCGTGGACATTATCAACTGCAGAGTTTCCCTTGAGCCCTGTTGAGCTGCTTTGCCTTCGTTTCACTCCGTCCACCTTCAGTGGCTTTCTGTGTGTCTTCAGTAAGTGAAAAGAAGCTCAACTGGGTTGCGTTCAGGTGACTTACACGGCCATTTAAAGACATTCCATTTCTTTTTTTGTGCCACTTTCAAGTTATTATTTATCCATGTTTTATGTACCAGTTTTGCAGTATTTGATTAAATCTGAGCAGAAAGTGTAACGTTAATAAACACTATACTACAACATTTGGTGCGCTTTGGATCATGAGCCCTTCTTTCCTTCTCATTTGTCATTCCAGTACAAATGAAACGTTTTATCAGAACAAAGCAGATGTGTTTTTTTTTTTAAATAGTGAAATCTAATCTGGTATTTCTATTCTTGAGTGTTGCCAGTGGTTTGACTCATTCTGATAGCATGTCTTGGTTTTATACTTTGTTATTACATACTGTACAACGATGCACCTACCTCCTGCAGTCTGTTCTTGACTTGGTTAGATGTTCTAAAGGCATTTTTATTTACCAAGGAGATTTGGAACTCTGTGCTAATCCACTTTAGTTGTTTTCTGTGGTCTTCCAGTCCTTTTGGTGTTTCTTAGTTCACCAGTGCATTTTTTCTTTTTAAAGAATGTAGCGAATTATTGATTCGGCACCTCCTAATGTGTCTGCTATCTCCCTGATAGGTCAGTTTTGTTGTTCAGACTAATGATAATGGCCTTGACTTGTTTAGAAGCCTCTTTGGACTGCATATTAAGGCTTCCATAAACTTTTACTGAATGCAATGTTAACACTAAAAATCAATGCCAGACCTTTTATCTCATTCATTTGTTAAGAAATATCTATGCAATAAACAAGCAATACCTGGCCATCAAACTGCTTATCATCAGTTTGTCCAAGTACTTTTGAGCCTGTGCAAATGGTGGGACTTCTTTAAAAAAAATCTTAAAGCTGAAAATTCAGTTTTATTGTGGGAGTGTCGAACAAAGAGGCAAAAAAAAAAAACTAATCAAAAAGATGAAACAAGATGTTAATCAGCTCCTTGAAATCCTCCCTATACCAGAACTTCATGTCCACTCTGTCTCTTTTCTTAGCTCTGACACACAAGTGGGATTTCTCTCCTAATCGAATCAATGTGCCGGAGCACAATCGGTCTACTGTATCCGGACCTCTGCGCTATCAAACATTTTCCGTCAGGCACACGGAGGTCAATCGACCTCCCACTTACCGCTGAAGATATTTTCACTTCCATCGTGTCATTACACAACATCTGGAAATGTGCTTATGTGCTTGTCTAGCCCTGAATACGGAAACGTGCTCGATTTTATTGTATCTACACCTTTCAAGAGAGGTACTACAGTGCTGTGCTAAAGAGGCATCTGACACGTTTCTCTTATCATATTCCCCAGGCTCTTAGAGGCCTCGACGGTATTGATAGACAGAGAGAGGATGAGTCATGACCCTTACACTAATAACACCAGGGCCAGCAACGCAGTAGGTCTGGGGATGAGAATACCTGAGCATTACATTTATTTAAGCGTCATTCTCCAGAAACCTTAACATTGGAACAGGCATGTGTTTTAAGTCTGTAAACTTTAATGATGATGCTGTAACATTAAAACCCATGAAACTTGCTGCCAAGAAAAGCAGCAACTCACCACAGCTCTGAAGTTATATTTATCCTTTAACACATGAACTCCAGGAATCCAGCATGTGTGTGTATGAGAGAGAGAGAGAGAGAGAGAAAGCAAAATCATCCTTGTTGGTTCTGCCTTTTTATTGATTGCAGTAGATACTTCCATGCCTTCATTCATGTAACACTATACCTGAGTAAATTTAATACAGCTCCCAGTGAAGACATTTCCAGCTCCATCCCACCACATCCAGTAAATCTCTTACACTGTAGGCACAATTAGCTTATTCACATTCAAATCCATGCTCTAAAAAGTAACTCAAATAAACCTGACTGTGTTTGGTACACACACAAAGGGCTCTTTTAGACCCCGTTCTCAGGGCTATCTTGGTTTTAAGTCTATCCTTACTTCATAGGATGCGCTGAACGAGATATTCAGAGTCTAACATTGTCACAGATACTAATTCAGTGGCGACACAAATCTAAACAGTGACAAGACACCTTGATGTAGGAATGACAGATGGTGTAAACTGCATTAGCAGGAACGATGGTCACGGACCTGCAACATGAAGCGTGCACTTACGAATTCACAAATTCAATCCTTTACATTACAGACGCTCATATTTCATTGGGTGAACTTTCTCAGATATGAGAAGCGCAGCATCTGCTTCTTCAACACAGAGACTTGAGCAGTCGTGGACTAAATCATGAATTATGCATATCTATCTATCTATCTATCTATCTAGCCATCTATCGATTTTTAACAATTTGTTGCACTTATTTATTTAAATCTGTTTTTTGGAAAGTAATAATTTTCTTTCCACAAATTCTCACTCACGCACTCATCGTCTATACTGCTTTATCCCATACACAGAATCACGGAGGGCCTGGAGCCCATCCCAGGAGACTTGAATAGGCCTCACTCACACGCTCATTCGCACACTACAGGCAATCTGGGAATTCCAATCAGCCTAATGTCTTTGGACTGTGGGATGAAACCGGAGCACCCTGAGGAAACCCACCAAGCACGGGGAGAACATGCAAACTCCACGCATACACAATCGAACCCGGATCCTGAAGGTGCGAGGCGAGGGTGCAAACCACGAAGCCACCTTTCCACAAATAACTTACAGACGGGATGCTTTTATTTAACAAAGTTGTCATGAGAATGATTTTAGAGGGGAAACATGACTCATGTAATGTTAATTGAATCTAATGCATATAAAAAGTACGTTTTTGCTCAGTATGAACTGAAGAATGTAGGTAATCCTGACTGTTACTTTAACACAGTTTTAAAAAAAATAGTGAAAGGATGATTTATTAATAATGCACGATGTTGATGGATGGCATGTCAGTGTGTGTGTGTGTGTGTCTGTAGAGGTGCCTGGGTACTTAGGGATGAAACTTAACTTCACGGGAAAGCTGAACGTTTAGAAAAGAGTCACACAAAGAGATCCTTTCTAAGCTTGTTCTCGGTACACAACCATCACTCTTGTAAATCCTGTCTTTCTGTGTGTCCCGGCCCCGCGGCGCGCGCTCCGCAAATCCCGCAGGCAGGCAGGCAGGCAGGCGCGCGCATCAGCTCCTCACTGCAGCGTCTTAATCTCAACCAGATGCGTGTCTGTGCGCGCGCGCGGTCTCTCTCTCTCTCTCACTCACTCCGCCGTGCGCGCCGCTGACCCCTGATGCTTCACACGGCGGCGCGCGAACGCACTGTCTTTACCGGCAAAGACACGCGCGGCTTTTTTTTATATATTTTTTTTTAACACGGTGATTAATCACACAGACCGACTGAGCGCCGCCACTGCCGACACACACACACACACACACACACACACACCGTGGGCTTTGTGTCAGCGCGCGAGCACACTGTTCGCGCGCGCCGCTGGGGCCGCGTGAAAGGCGCGCATTGTGCCGCTGTTTGGATAAGGAGCGCCTCGGATTTCCGGTTCAGCAGACTTTACTGCGCGCGCCGACACACAAACGCCTTTTTTCTCCAGCCGGCTCGAGAGCGACTGACTGCTGAGCGCTCGCGCCATCTGCTGCTCACAAGGATGAACGTCCCGAACGCTTATAATAATAATAATAATAATAATAATAATAATAATAATAATAATAATGTAAAGCAACGATGAGCGGGCGCCACCGCCACCCGGGCGCACCGGAAAGACAATGGGCACAGTGGGCACATGCATTTAAAGCGGACATACTGTACCAGTGTCTTTATGACATAATTGTATGAGGTAATTTTACGACAAAAAGACTCAAACAATAGCATCAAATATGAAAAAATATTTTAAATAGCATCAAACTATGATGTACCTCAATGTGATGTCACTTTATATAATGTCACAAAGTTATTAATCACTTTTCATCATAAGCTTAAGGTGTCATCATGGCTGACCGGTTTAAGATTCCTCAGCAATTTTGCATCCTCATTGTCTTGAGATCACTGTGGTCGGTTTGGTGGCGTATAAATCCCCTAGGAGGAGTATATCAAATTCCATTGGGTGCATTTTGCAAAGCACCCTAAAGAAACTGACTTCCTTCTGAGTAGGGCCCATGATGTATGACCAGCAAAAGTTGTTCAACTCAGTGACATCTAAATGTGTACAGGGTTTTGCATTTTTGCAT
>JAAGKR010013467.1:0-13931 GCA_011419295.1 Clarias macrocephalus
GCCGGCCCCCCCCCCCCCCCCCCCCACACACACACACACACACACAAACACACACACAGAAGGTTGAGGATTGTTCTGCTCGTTTCTTTGTGTTTTTTTTTCAGTTAGCTGGTGATGGAAAGTGAAAGTGGTGTGTTTATGTTCTGCTAAAATCCCCTGATGAATTATTGTGGTCACATCGTTATTTCATGAGACATGAAAGTGATGTGTTTCCGTTCTGCTGAAATCCCCTGAGCTGGTGTGTTCTCCTAAGGACTGAGCGTGGAGCTGCTGTATGGTATGAGGTAGAACATCTGCTTCAGAACTTTTATTTCACTTTCTGTTTTGTCTCAACCTCCGTTACTGCCTGGTCTTCTCTTCAGGATCTTCTCGGATCTTCACTAATAGGCTCCGGACACAGGAAGGTCAGGTGTGTAGTAATTATGGAGTATTGTGTTTGTTTGTCTCACCTTCATTGCTTTTTATTCTTGTGCTCAGTGTTACTCTCTCTCTCTATCTCACTCACTCTCTCTCCACACCAGTAATTTTAAGGTTACAAGCAGGGGGGGTCATAAATCTTCTACATTCTGAAGTTCAGTTGAATTACAGGAGCATTATTGCTGCATTATTGACCAATTAAGTCAGTGGAGGTTTTTCCTCTTGATTGTACATGAGCTTTTTTCTGTTCTGCTCTGTTCTGTTCCAGATCTCAACGATGACTGTGATTACATCTCGTCTGTCCAAGCAGCAGGAGCTAAAGCTCTGTTCTCTACTCGGTCATGTTAAACTCAGTCTGCTGTTCAAGGCCAGCGTGCACGGCTTCACCGCTGACGCCTTCCACAGGAAGTGTGACCATCAGGGTCCGACTGTTACTGTAGCATATAACAACTCGGGATACGTCTTTGGAGCATACACCAGTAAAGATTACACTCAGACGCGTCAGAGCATTGTAGATGGCAAAGCCTTCCTGTTCAGCCTTAACGAGCGTAGAGCTGATAAAATTCTGCATGTGGCCATCACCAGTGGCCAGTACGCCTTCACTGATGGAAACACTGGGCCCAATTTCATCTCCTTGCTTTTTTTGTACAATAACACTGCCACTGTGTACAGCAATCCAGGCACGTATAATTTTAACCCAGTGGAGATGCACGGCAACGACCTTCAGCTGAGCGAGTGTGAGGTGTACCGCGTGGAGGGTGAGATTTATTTTAGTTACGGTGTTATAGTAAAGAAGAGATGGGTCAAATGAAACCACTAACATGAGTGTTGGTTTCTCTGCAGGGTTGGGACCACTCATGGAGAAACAGTGGAGGAACATCGAGTGGAGTGAGGGGTAAGATAAATCAAACACAGTATAAATCTTTCAAGATTCAAGATGTAAGATAGTCTGGGTATTCTTCCACAAGCTTCATCTTTGGTGTCCACCATAAAGAGCATGGTTCTCTTGGACTAGAACAAAGAAAGTGTTGTCATTAGCTTTGGGGAGGTACAATATAACAGAAATACAATAGGGTATGTTGGAAAATGAGGGAGCAGATGGGCTGGCAATAGAAGCAACTAAAAAACTGAGTGTTGAGGATAATAACAAATGATTAAAGTCAGAGGGGAAAGGTATAGTGTGGGTAACAACAGACATCAGATAATAAACCAAAAGCAAGACATTTGCATTTAATACAGAACAAAGTAGATGTGATACAGCAGAGGAAAATCAGAAAGTAGCAGTCTAAGACTTGGACACAGCAAGCTTAATAGCACCCTACTTATAGTAGTTAAACACCCAACAGGACTCCGTGAGAAATGCCAGGGAAGTGAGACTGTAGAGCATGTACTGCTCTCATGCAGGAAATATATGCAGGAGAGGCTAGATATGGTGGCACAGCTCCAAGAACCAAGAAGAAGAGAAGGCGATGTTAATGGGAAGGAAGCATTTTAAGGAAGACTGGACTAGAAAGTGATCTTTAAAGTTCAGGGAAGCTGAGGAGTATGAGATCTACAACCTACAGAACCTACAGAACTCCAACTGAAGACACAGAGCGGAACTGAGAGGAAACGTTTCTAGAAGATAGAGTGTGTGGAAGTGCTGATAAAGCAGACGACAAGTTCAAGACATAAAACAAGACAAGACAAGACAAGATCAGGGGAGGAATCATTAGATGTTTTTAAGGGAGGCTGGACTGGAAAATGAGCTTTAAGAAGCCGGGAAGATGAGAGAAAAAGAGACCTACAGCTGGCAGTGATGCAACCTACTGGATTCTGGAGAAGAAGAAAAAGAAGAAGTTCTGCTCACAATTACTAAACACATCAGAGATATTTCAGTACAAACAGAAGGGGTATTTTACAGTAAAAGTTTAACTTTATCATCTGTGTGTGTGTGTGTGTGTGTGTGTGTGTGTGTGTGTGTGTGTGTGTGTGTGTGTGTGTGTGTTTAGGAAGAGGAAGACTCTGATGGATACAATCTCTCGCTGGACTCCGAGTGTGAGCTCGGTGCAGAAAGCTCGTGTGTTGCTGGTCGGTGCTGTGGGAGCGGGAAAATCCAGCTTCTTTAACTCCATTAACTCTGTGTTTAAGGGCCACGTGAGCTGCAGGGCCAACACGGGCATCGCTGGCACCAGCCTCACCACACAGGTACCTCACTGTATTAAACATGCTGGTATTAAGGCGAGAGGGTTAATACACTGCCTTGACAAAAAGTCATCATCTGGATTTAACTAAAAAATGGTTAAGAGGCTTCAACTGCATAATTATTGCAGTGATAATATGGTTCAGTTACAACAAGTTGTTTATCCCTAACTGATGTAGGAGGAGCTTCTCATTTCTCAACCATGGCAGAAGCCGCCTCCTGTACTCGTGTCAGAGATATTTCTCTGTTTCAGAAGAGTCACATTCTTATCCTGCATCATGAATGCAGTATTAACACCTGAGGGTTAATGGTGAACCATCATCATTTTCCAGGAAGAAATGTGTTTAGAAAAACATCCTAAATTAGCTCAAATTTTCATCACTAAAAACACTTAAGTAATGATCACATAAGTAAAATGAAATCGTAAAAATAAATTCCATGCGGACCGTTGTGTAAAGCCTTGCGGAGGGAACTCAAGGGATTGGAATTAAACAGCTGTGCATCCATAACCATGACCTTAGCACCATTGAGAATCTTTGGGATGTGCTGGAGAAGACTTTACACAGCTGTCCGAAACTCCCATCATCAATACAAGATCTTGGAGAAAGTAATACGACTCTGGACTGAAATTAAAGTTGTGATGTGGTTCTGGTCAGTTATCCCATTATCCTGTGTGTATCCTGACTATATGTAAGATATACAGTGTGCGAGCTAACTATCTATAAGCTTATTGACACAATGCCATGGCTGTGATCAAAGCAAAAGGCGATGAAATATTAGAGTGTGTGACCTTTTTGGCTAGACACTATATAAACCTGTGAATTGAAGGTATGTGTATAAATATATGGGATGATGGTGAAGTGTGTGTGTGTGTGTGTGTGTGTGTGTGTGTGTGTGTGTGTGTGTGTGTGTGTGTGTGTAGTTCCGTGTGTACTCCATTAAGGCAGGTGAGAAGTTCTTGCCCATCACGCTGTGTGACTCTATGGGACTGGAGGACGGAGCTAACGCTGGAATGGACATTGAGGACTTCACCAACATTCTAAAGGGTCACATTCAGGACAGATACCAGGTAGAGCTGAGTCATGTGACCCTGTTTATTCTCTGCTCAGTGTTAATGCATGAACACTTGACCATTCTGATATCTGACCTAGAATAGAGTCGTATGAAACTTGATCATACACAAGTGTAGATGTGATCGAACGTAAAATGTATATCCTGTAGGTGTACTGTACACTTGATGATAAATTAATAAGTAATCCACTGGCTTAATGTATCAAATCCCCAGAACCTCACTCTCCTGACCCCTATCTCTTTGTCTCTCTCTCTCTCTCTGTCTCCAGTTTAACCCGTCAGTTCCTCTCCAGTCAAACTCTCCTTATTTCAGTAAAGCTCCCAGTGTGCAGGAGAAGATCCACGCTGTGGTGTACGTGATGGACGCCTGCAAGATCAAACTGCTGTCTGATACGATGATCGAGAAACTGACTGCTTTCCGCAGAAAAGCCAACCACATGGGTAACACACACACACACACCTACACACACACACACACACACACACACACACACACACACACACACACACACACACACACTCTGCATTTTTGATCTTTTTAACTTAAACAGGGAGATTAAAGTGAGGGTGGTGAGGGCGTGATGTGTGATTAGCTGCTCTAACATCAGCGAGAAGAAAAACTCACTCATTTCACAAACTTTAAACGTAACTATAGAGGGAAAAAGTACAACATGCTCTTTAATAAAGAGAAGTGTAATCTCATGTGGGTGTAAGGAGAGTAAAACACTTGGGAACTGGATGTTATATGAAAATAATCAGGACTGGGGAGTTGAACTGCTTCATCACATCCCCACCGCTCCTCTCACTGTTTAACACTGTGTGTGTGTGTGTGTGTGTGTGTGTGTGTGTGTGTGTGTGTGTGTGTGTGTGTGTGTGTGTGTGTGTGTGTGTGCTACAGGAATCCCACAGATGGTTCTGCTTACTAAGGTGGATGAAGCGTGTCCTTTGGCAGGAGAGGATATGAAACACGTCTATCGGAGTCACTACCTCTACAAGACGGTGAGCTTCCTCTGCTCAGCCCCAGGAAACATGCAGGCTTTGATTCTGGAAATAAAATTGTTGTCTTTACCTAGATTTGTTAAATGTATGTGTGTGTGTTTAGGTTCAGGAGGTGAGCGGATGTCTGGGTATTTCTCTCTCCTCTGTGGTTCCAGTGAAGAACTACAGTAAAGAGCTGGAGCTGGAGCCGCACACCGACATCGCGCTCCTCGACGCCGTTCAGCAGATCCTCAGAACTAGCGAGTCGCACTTTGACAATGTTGCCCGTGAGGAAGAGTAGAGTCATGACATGATAAAAGATGTTTTAGTTGCTAAACTGCTCCAGACGTAGACCTGCACCTGCTCTTTAAATCACATTTACGTCCTGTACAGCTCGTTCCATATAAAACCAACCAGGGCCTCCAGCTGACCACCTCAGATTCTGATTAAAACATGCCAAAAAAAAACTCATATGGAGTAACAGAAAACCCCATATTTTACTGAAAAAAATCCTAGAGTTAAACCTCTTTAATTTCAGCTGCCAGGCTCCTTTTCACACTCATTCAAACGGCTGCATCTTCATTTCTAAACAAGATTAAAAAGCAACTTTTTCACATTCTTACAGAATCTTTATTTTAATTTGGTCTCAGATTCTTGACCTTAGTCAGTTTGGTCAGTTTGGTCACATGTTGCACTGGAGTCAATATTTTACTGTGTTATTGTTATTTTAGGTGACACACTAGGCAAATGCAAAATTAACCAAATGTATATCAAATCTCACAATAATCACAAGTTAAAAGGCCCAATGCTAATGAAATGTACATAGTTTAAAGATAAAGATGTAATAATCCCAACTCAATTCCTTTAATATAAACATCGTCTGGGAAGAGGGGGAGTTTTCGGTTCCTTTGGCTGGTGATTTTAACCCCCTGATGGCTGTAGAAGCTGTAAAGCACCGTATCATATTACACAAGAAGTTTAATCAGAACACGAGATGATCAGCAGAGAGTCTCCTGGCAGCTGGTTGATTTGGAGGGGAATCACCTGTAAACGCTTAAACTATCCTGTTCCTGTTATTCCTTTGCTCGTTTTCTATTCTTTAATAAAGTCTTAACATTAGAGATTATACATGTCGTTCTTACAGTTCTTACAGTGAAAGCCACTTCAAACCGTCTCTCCCAGCCGAACGCCTGTCGGTTCCCAGCCGCACAACGTGGACTAATACCATGAGCGCCTCCTTATCCTGATCCCAGAAAGGCGTGTCTAGATATCGGAGTAAACAGGCTCATTGAGTCCCTATTCATTCAGTTACAGGGTGCCACCATTAGATGGAGCTTCGTTCCCAAAAACACACTAACACATACATTAATGTGTGACGTCTTACTGACAGTTTGGAATCAGTGCTGCTCGTCCTTAAAAATATAAAACATATGAAAGAGTACAAGGAGCAAGGGTCATGATCAACAGTAATATATATAAAAAACGATGCTCCGCCATTAACATTATAACATGTAGAATTACAACATTACTTTTAATCCACTGTTTTTTTGTTGTTGTTCTTTTTATCACTAGCTGAACTACTTGCCAGTTGAACAAATGATATAAGTTACATATGCATATTATAGTTACAGGTACGTCACTGCGAGATATAAGTCAAAAGAAGAAGAAATAAAGATGTTTTATTTAAAGCTAAACCCTGTAAGAATGTTACAGATTTAAGAACAGCAGTGAAAGATATGACTAGACAGGTGCTGTGAAAACATGCTGTAAGAAAAAGGAACGCTAAAAAATATGAACGCTAGTATAAATTATATTAGAGACACGACCCTGATACTCCTGATAAACCGGCTGGCACGGTGGTGTAGTGGTTACTGTCGCCTTGCACCGCCAGGCTCGATTCCCGTCTCTGTGTGCATGGAGTTTGCATGCTCTCTCTCTGGGTTCTCCGGTTTCCTCCCACAGTCCAAAGACATGTAGGTTAGGCTAATTGGTGTTCCCAAATTGCCCGTAGTGTGTGTATGTGTCTGCACCCTGTCCAGGGTGTACCTATGTCTCCTGGGACAGGCTCCAGGCTCCCCGTGACCCTGAATACAGGATTAAGCGGATTAAGGATTAAGCGGTATAGATGATGAGTGACTGAGGGATGAATGTGTGTATAAACCCCCAATCTGCAAAGAATACAACATTTACAAGACAAAAGACAGTCAGATGAGTGTTTAGGGTCCTAGGGGTGTATTTTTAAATTCAATCTGTCTGAATTTGTATAAAAGTTGGGAAATTCTCTGGTCTAAATATGTTTGAGCTCTATGGACTTTATTGATGAATCACAGGGAGTGTTAACCCCGCCCCCCCCCGCCCCGCCCCGCCCCCCTCGCTTGCTCCTTACGGACGCTCTGATTAATACAATTCATACATATTTCACACTAATTTCACTAATTGTCCTTTAATTCTATAAAGCTGTTTTGTGATAGTAATCAAAGCGCTATATAAACATTTGAATGTTACAGTTAATCCCGACCAAACTGTTACTGAGTTCTGATTAAACAGGAACATTCCATGAGCAGCGATGTCATCAATAAACCAGATGGAGGCGCTCACGACCAAGTAACATGCCATAATTCCCTCATAATAACCCAGGAAAGGTGAAACTAACAAAACTAAGTGAAAGAGGAAGATAAACTAGTTTATGATACCTAGCCAGTGTCTGTATACAAAAAGTAAGCAGCGATATACTGCTTTAAAGTGATACAGAATTTAAATCTTTATCATGCTCAGAGTCTCCCTGCTGTTTTTCCCACATTCATAGTTATTAGTTTACTTCTGCTGGTGCACAAGTTGACTCGCAATTTCTGATTGGCAGCTTAATTACCAACTCTGGTGGCTGAGACAAGTTTACCTGCTCCAAAGCCACATGCAGGGAAACTGAAAGATGCAGTTCATTTATGCTGATACCGATAAAATCCTCAATCAATTTTTCTGAGCGAGAGCAAAGATTTGATAAAAGCATTTATCCATGAAAGAGTGAACCTTCTTTGCTAAAACAGTAGAGTGAGCCACCGCGATCTGGCAGAATATCATCTCAGCTCAGTCCACATTATTGAGGAATCTTCACCTACATTCCATCACCCGCACATGGCAGCTGCTGTCCCCTCTTTCCTGCTCTGGATTCGTGAAGGCAGACACTTGGTTGCTGAATATACCATTGAATTTTCAGACACTAGTGGCCAGTTCTGGCTGGAAAACTTCAGCTCTCACAGCCACATACTGTACATACAGCTGGTGGAAACAAATCTAACCCCCATCACCTGGTTCTCCTCCTGCCAGTCACTCTTTCTAGGATCAGGGCTCAGGAGATCTACCTGGAGTTTCTCATTTAAGACAAGGAGGTACATTTAAGTAAAGAGGGATTAACCCAGACGTGTACTGATGGTGGTTCCTCGACCCTAATCCTAGTTTCCATGTCTTATGACAGTTTTACGGAGTACTCTGGCTGGCATATTCATCAGTCCCAGCCCCTCCCCCACGCCGTAGCATTGACTGAGCCCTTTTGTTTTGTGGTTCGTTTCTCAGATTTGATTCTCAGAACAACTTGTACAAGCTTCAGGTCATCAGGACACACATCAGGCTTTTGAACAAACTGCGGCTGTACATTCTGTACGTTCTTCTGTACACACGTTTTTGTTTCCTACATCATCACTCGCTTATGTCATGTGGATTATAATGTATTAATCTGCTTCTCTGGTGAACAGTCTAACGCCCAAACATCAAAACACCAGTTCACTGTATACGTCATTGCACAAAGACGGTTGAAGCAGGTTTCATAATCTCTCAAGTGTATTTTGTAGACATTTCTAATAGACTTGTTTCCTGTAAATGTGTCCTGAACTGATCAGCTGCTCTCAGGTGAAGTTTGACCTCAGCCGTAGAGAGGAATGTTTGAAGCATTAGATCATCCAGTTCTCTATAATACCTGGCTGCCATGGGTGTGGTGTGTGAGGACGTCACAGCAGACGCATGCAGACAATGGACTCGAATCTCCTAAAAATCCCCTCAGTGCCGCGGTGTGGAAGAGAATCTGTAGCCTGACAGACAGGAAAGACAGGACGTGTGGTGTGTGACGTTCCCGACATTATTACTGACCAGGAGAGACAGACTAGCTCTTTTTATCAAGTTCCAGGCTTCGATGATTTAATAATCCACTGTGCTGTCTGTACTCATCATAGTTTTACAAATGTTAAGGATGATTTGAGAAAAGAAACTGAACTGACTTAAAGACTTCTACTGTCCACATCTGGCCTCACACACACACACACACACACACACACACACACGCCTGGGTGTGGAGCTGCTGTGCCGTGTGAGGCAGGAAAACTTTTTCAGAACTTCAGTTTCACTTTCTGTTTTGTCTCCTCCTCTATTACTGCCTGCTGAAGAGAGAAACCCCGGGCTCCTGATCCTCTCTAACCTTCTCTAATCGTCTTTGGATAAAATTTAAAAAAAGCTCTGGAAAGTGTTGTGTTGTTTTTGTTAGAGAGTTTGTAAAAATAGTTTAAAAGGTTAAATCTAATAATAATCTGCAGATCTTTAATGTAATCAGTGATATTATTATGATTATTATTATTATTATTATTATTATTATTATTATTATTTGAGGTTGAAGTCCACGTACATGTCTGTGTGTCTCTCTGTCTCACTTATTAACACACAGAAATCACATTCTGTAAGGTCGAGTATCTGACGCCTTGTTTACACTAAGTTGTTCTTCTTTGGTGCTCAGACAAATACACTCCCTGTTCGGTAATCAGAGAGAGAATCACAGATGAGAAATGGAAATTCACACTACGGACATTAAATATTTAAATGTTAATATTTGAAACAAAAACTGATTCCATTATAAAACATACTACTGAAATGTGTATAATTTGTAAAACATTTATTGATTAATAATAATAATTGATTAAATATGTACGGAGATTTATTTCTTTTTACAGATCACTAGCCTATATAGCACTAAGGATCTCTTGATGAAATAAAAATGTAAATTTTTGTATCGTTTTATTATGATTTCATCCTCGATAACACTGATAATAAATATAGAAATCCTTTTTCGAGCTCCTTTTTATTTTTCATGCTCCAGCGAGACGCAATGACTTATGGGACATTTTTCGTTCCCTTTTCCGGTGAAGTGAAGACCTGTTGTTCACTCGTCCCCTTCACCGAACTGGAGTCACTCGTTTCCTTTGAACTGAACATTTTCGCTCCCTGCAGTTTGGACTCACACTTAACATGGCTGAACACACTGAAGTGCACTTCGCAGGGTACTTCAGGCCAGTTGGAACGCACCTAGTGTCTTCTGCATTCTCTGTGTATACACAGTAAACTGCATTGATTGGTTCTGTTGAGTGATGCGTATGACCACGCCCACCTTGAGGCAGAAGCACTGAATGAGTGGGGGAGGGGCTGGGACGTAATCTGGCTGGGCAGACGGACAGACGTACAGAGAGCGGTTTTGGTCTCTACAATGTATGAAATGTACAAATATCACTGAAAGAGCGACTACTGACCAATGTATCAACAATTATTTCTATTATTTATATAAAAGCTTAGCCTCAGCACTTTTACGTGTCTCACCTTCATTCCTTGTTTATTTTCCTGTACAGCATCGTTCTCTCTCTCTCTGTATGAGATGAAGGATCATAACCTATATTTTGAGTTAAATTACAGGAGCATGATTGAGGTTTAGGTCTCTAGTGGTTAAGTCAGTGGAGGTTTTTCCTCTTGATCGTATATGAGCTTTATTCTGTTCTGCTCTGTTCTGTTCCAGATCTCCATGATGAGTGTGATTACATCTCGTCTATCCAAGCAGCAGGAGCAGAGGCTCTGTTCTCTACTCGGTCATGTTAAACTCAGTCTGCTGTTCAAGGCCAGTGTGCACGGCTTCACCGCCGACGCCTTCCACAGGAAGTGTGACCGCCAGGGTCCCACTGTTACTGTAGCGTATAATTACTCGGGCTACATCTTCGGAGCGTACACCAGTAAGGATTACGCTCAGACGGGTCAGAACATGGCAGATGACAAAGCCTTCCTGTTCAGCCTTAATGAGAGTGACGCCAATAAAGATCCTCTACGTGTGGTCAGCACCAACGCCCAGTGCTCCTTCACTGATGGAAAAACTGGGCCCAATTATGGTTCCTTGGTTTTCTTGCACAATAACACCGCCACCGTGTACAGCAATCCAGGCATGTACAATTTTATCCCAGTGGAGATGCACGGCAACGACCTCCAGCTGAGCGAGTGTGAGGTGTACCGCGTGGAGGGTGAGAACTATTTCAGTTGTAGGATTATGTTTAAGCAGAAATGAGTCACATGTCAAAACTAACATGAGCCTCCACAGGGTTTGGATCACTCATGGAGAATCCATGGAGGAACATTGAGTGGAGTTTGGAGTAAGATAAATCACACCAGTATAAATCTTCCTCTGAATTAATCAGGCTCTAAGGTCGTGACTGATGGCCAGTACAGTTCTACAACAATACTCTTACTTGGTTCCTTGCAAACAACGGCAGGATGGCAGGCAGCGACTGATAGGGATAGTACTGATCGTACTGACTCTGTGGAGTGGGGTGAGGGAGCTGTGACATCAGGTCGTATGAGAAAAAAAACAGGAAGCATCTAGTGTAGATGATTCAGTAAGCAAAGTTAGTAGATAAGAGAGGAGGAGCCTAAGAAAGGACTGATGAAATAAAGGGCTAAAGAAGGGTGACCAATTTAATCCGACTAGAATTATTACCAGTCAGGTGACCAAAATGAAATATGTGGGAGTGTTAGGAGATGGGAACTTGCTAATAGGAAGAAAAACCTATAGATGTGACTCGCTGCATGACATCAGACAGACATGAGACTGATCCAATCACAACTGTCTGATCAACATGGAATTTAAAAGAAAGTGAAACTGGAGAAAAGAGAAAAGACGAGAGTTTTGTTTGTGGAGGAGGGAGAAAAATGTAAAGAAATAATGAAAGGGAAATTCTTCCCTACTCTTACTTCTAAAGAGAAAAAGTGAGTGGAGACAGTCTGTGAAAGCATCAGCGCCACCTGTCAGTCTGCAGCATGAACCCTGAGGAGTGTAAACACAGGGACACGCCCTGTTAATGAAGTGATGAAGTACTGCTTATAACAGAGAATAAAAACAAACAGTTGTGAACACTCAAATAATTGATTATAAATAATAAAATGTCTGTATAAATTTGATGGTTTTTATTCATGTGTGTGTCATGGACGGCGCCCACGACTCCATGACCGCAGCCTGTTTCTCACTGATTTGACTCTGCATGGTGGTGAAGTGTATGAATATGTGCATGATCTCAGTGCTGTAAGAGCAGAGTTTAATTTATTATTTCCGACAGTTTCAGCCGTCACTGTTTTCTAGGCTGCGTCTTCACTATAACTAACTAACTTACAGTATCAGTCCGCTGCGGAGACAACATATAGAATGCATTGTTTATGCACCTTGTTGAACATCCAGACAGTGAGGCGTGACAACAGTCCAACCTAGAGGTGATAACAGCATGAAATAGTTTTTCTGCATCGTTTAGTGACAATATGTTTCTTATCTTGGCAATATTTCTGAGGTGTAAGAAAGCTGTCCTGGTGATATTATCTACATGAACTCTTTATTATCAACACCACATTTTTTGTTGTAAGGTCTTTTGGTTGTACGTGATGAAACAGAAAAGCCATCAAGAGTTACTGGGTTCTTACTTGCATCTGGTCCTAGTAGCAGATTATTATCAGGATTAAGCAGAAGGACGTTATTTAATATCCAGTCTCTTATGTTCATCACAGATCTGTTTGAGAAAAATCAGAGGTTAATAATTTTGCAGAAGAGATGAGTGAGATTAGTTCCCTCTTCAAGGGGAGTAAAGTGTTCTAAGTTCTGATGTGATGTGGTTAGTTTAACATCTGTATCACTTAAATTGTCTGGTTTAAAAGCCTGAATTTTTTGCCTATTTACGTTTTTGTTATTGAAAAAGTTCATGAAGTCCTCACTACTGTATGATGATGTTGTGGAGATTTCTGCAGTGGTCCTGTTTTTAGTGTTTTAGTTAATTTAGCTACGGTATTAAATAAAAATTGTTTTTGTTATTTTCTATAAGAGTGGAGAGATACGTTGATCCAGCATCACTGAGAGCTTTTCTATAGTTCAGGATGCTTCTCCTTCCAAGCTATTTGAAATACTAACAATTTAGTTTGACGCCATTTACGTTCGAATTTCCGAGCGGTTTGTTTTAAACTGCGCGTGTGATCGTTATACCAGGGAGCGAGTTTCTTATCTCTAATCCTTTTCCTTTTAACTGGAGCTACATTATCTAAGCTATAACGAAGTGTTGACCTGCTTTCTGAGTGGGTCCTACTACACACTGATTTACTCCTACTGAGTCCAGTATGGACATGAATGCTGTTCTCAGGGGGTCTTCTGGATTCTCAAAATAAAGTCTTCAGCAATTAATACTTTGTCTACAGAAATGACCAGGTTTCAGAAGAAATTTGCACATTTGCAGGGAAATCTCTGAGCAGACTTATTATTTGTGGCTATAATTGTTATGTTAATATACAGTATTGTGCGAAAGTAGCTCCGCCCCCCATGTTTAATAGATTTTGGTGATTTTTTTAATTGAAAAGATGTGAACACAGTCTCTCTTGGAAATGGAAAAAATGCACAATATTTTCAGCAAACATTGGTGCATAGTTACTTTTTAAATTACACTTTAAATTGAACAAAGACAAAAAAAATTATTGTGGCACTGTGCAAAAGTTTGTGCACCCTACATAATCAGTACTCAGTAGCGCCTCCTCTGGCAGATATCACAGCTTGTAAACGCTTTTTATAGCAGCTAAAAGTTCTTCAGTTCTTGTACTTGGGATTTTCTCTCATTCTTTCTTGCTAAAAGCTTCTAGTTCTGTAATATTCTCTGGTGGTCTTGCCTGCACGGCTCTTTTAAGATCTACACACAAATGTTCAGTGATGTTTAAATCAGGGGCCTGTGATGGCCGTCCAACACCGTCAGCTTGCGTCTCTTGAGGTTTTCCATAGTGGATTTCGAGGAATGTTTAGGATCATTGTCCTGTTGTAGAAGCTCCTCTTTTCAGCTTCAGCTTTTTTTTTTTTTTACAGATGGTCTGATGTTTGCTTCCAGAATTTGCTGGTATTTAGTGGAATCCATTCTTCCCTCCACCCGTGCAGTGTTTCTGTGCCACCGGCTGCAACACAACCCCAAAGCCT
>JAAGKR010013469.1:0-13926 GCA_011419295.1 Clarias macrocephalus
GGGGTTGGAGCAGTTAGGGTTAAGGGCCTCGCTCAAGGGCCCAACAATGGCAACCTGGCTGAGCTGGGAATCGAACCGCCGATCTTCCGATCAGTAACTCAGTGCCAGTTGATTCAGATTGGTGTAAGGAGCATGCCTGGTATAAGTGAAGTCCAGGGACATACAGGCCCTACAACATACAATGTCCAGCATACAATGTCCTGTACAACCCAGCAATTTGGGAACAGTTTGAGGAGAACCACACCCAGGTTTAATGGTTAGGTGTGCACAAACTTTTGTCCGTACAGTCAGAAACAAACCAACTCTCAAGTGACAAAGCCAGGAGAGAAGGGCTATTTGTTGAGACAACTTCAAAGTACTACTAAAGTACTGTAGTACATTTGCCGGATGCAGTGTTTGCGTACTGTACTGTACATGCTGAGTTTATGATCCCGAGTGTTGATTTGTAATGAGTGATTTATATGCGCATTCAAATTAACGTTATGGATTTGAATACTGAGTAATCGATGAGTGAGAGAACAAGGAACTGCATGCAGGAAACTCACAAGGCTCATTAAAAGCCAATAATAATAATACTGTTGTTGTTGTTGTTGTTGTTATTGTTTGTTCAGCTGCTACCGTTAACGAGTTGTCACGGCAGACCTTCCGATCCAAGCGTTTGACTTGGCACAGGTTTTTTACGCCTGACACAACCCTCAAATTATGTTCTGGGCTTGAGTCTGACTCTAAGGATGCCATGCATGGCTGGAAATCAAACCTGGGCTTTTCTGACTTCCCCCGCAGACCAGAAGCGTTACACCGAGCCAAGCTTAGAGTTCCAGTTATATTAATTGCTTACTCTTAAAAGTTAAAAGTTTATGTAAATGAATATGTATATTACTTTTTACGGAGCATATCACAGAGCAAAGCACTGAGCGGTTTGTCCAGCCCTTAGCCGCTTATTGGAATCGGTTGTCAGTGTTGTAAATAACCTTGGCTGCACTATCTGCATCGTGTAGACCGATTTATTGTCTCTATCAGTACATTCGAAGTAGGTTAAGGCGGAAATGCGGCATTGTGTCCGAACTGCGTGTGAATTACTCTGCAATCAGACCGGCGATTTATAGTTGCATTCAGACTTTCTTTAGATAACATCGGCATTAAATTGGTGCACATTCTGCTTCAGTAAAAGGAGCCAGTAAATGACTTGTACTTTCTGAACATTCAGTTGTGATTCAATTATTCAGATAAGTCACACTGTAAATCCTGAGGATATTTCTGCCTTCTTATTTGTGCAGGCAATGCATATACTGTACGTAGCAAGCTTTTTTCTTCTGCACACGTGAAACAGAGGTGGAACGTAACTAATTGCATTTACTTTCTTACCAAACTTAAGTACATATTTAATGTATTAGTTTTATTTGTGGATTTTACTTTTATTTTACTTTTACTTTTACTTTTACTCAACTACCTCTTATAAGAAAGATCTATACTTTCTACTTCACTACATTCCTGCAGAGCGTCACGTTACATGAGCAGACTGGTGTGTGTGTGTGTATGTGGTATTTGAAGCAGGAATATCGCCACCTGCTGACTATTATGCATAATTGCAGGATTTGCTTTTGATGATTAAAACGCTTACTCATGTAGCAGGTGTACAAAATCAGAAGTGGAGCTGAATAGTAGCAGGTAGCATCGAAACAGCAGGCCTATAGTCAGGAGTTGCACACCTACATGCGCACACACACACACACACACACACACACACACACACACACACACACACACACACACACACACTTATGACTTTACGGTCTTAAGGCTATTGATACTGTTTTGATTGAACTATTGATACTTAAGTAAATTTAGGTAAATTATAAGTAATTTTTTATTTTTTATTTTAACCAAGTACAACTATAAATGGAGGATTTATACTTTTACTTAAATAAAATTTGACCTACGGTTTCTCTACTTTTACTCAAGTAAAGGATGTGTTTTCTTCGCCCACCGCTGCTGTCGGATAATTTAAGTGAAGAAACGCGACATCAAAACTTGTCAGAACTGATCAGTCACTGATCAAACACATTAGAGGTAGCAATAATAGTTCAAGGTCACTGAAGCACTTTTATTTTTCCTGTTTTTTTTTTTTTTAATGGTGTGAAGCATTGCAGAGGTCTGTGTGAAGGTACAACAGCACCTTGATTGCAGCTCAGTCTCCCTGCAAGCCAGGCTGAAAGGATTGTTTAGTGCGCGGCACTTCTCACTATACAGGTGTAAATAAATGGCGAAATCTTGCTCTGTGCTCTGGCAGCAAACACCTACAGTATCGATTGCCTCAGGCAGTGCCCTTGCAGAAGGTTATTTCACAGAGAATTAGGCACTGAATGCTGAAAACCACCTACTTGGTACGGCTCCAGGAAGGGCAGCCTTCTATCGGCCTACTGACACCGAACCGAGTGCATCGTCCATGCTATGCAAAATTCTGAGCCTCGCATCTTCTGCCTTTTTTTAAATTAATTTATTTTTTTCATTTAGGGTGCTTTAACATACGCAGTACAAATGCATTTGGATCGAACTCTGGCTTGCGTGCGAATGAGATCACCGCAATCGCATTCGGGTGGAAAAACCAAAACTGGCCAAGAAGACACGGTTTCGTTCTGCTTACATGCAAACTTTAACATGCTTTGATTGCAATGGAATAAGTGAGAAAAACAGAACGGTGAAAAGTGAACAAAACAACTCTTTGTACCAAAATGGACCCAAATCCATGTGTTCTATACATTTAAGTGAATAAAAAAAAGAAATAATAATACAGAACAAACAACCATGTAAACGTTATACAGTAGAAGGTTCTCAGTCACTAGTATGGAGCTCGATTTCCAGCCATGACTAATTAAATAACTTGCAAATGTCTGAGAAGGTTGATCAGATTGTTACGGCAATATGTTCCCACTTATTGTGTTTGTACACGGGCAACTGATGCACAGCCACAAGAGGGAATAGAGGATGTGTTATTAGGATTACACTCTGGACTGTGTGATATTGCATGGAAATTGTATTTAGCTAGAAATGGTAATTGTGCAAATACAACAATATTGAAGTGACCAAAATGCAGGTCGTATTTGTCCAAAATGCACAGAACAGGTTTCTTTGGTTTACTCCCAGTGATTATGTCAAAGAGTCCAACAGATATGAGTCTGAGTCTTGAAATGTTTTCTGTTCTAACTTGAACATTCTTCTTGGGAAGTAACCTCAATTAGTATAACTGTAATTATGGTGTTGACCAAGATTTATTTTTTTCTTTGCAAATACTTTAAAGGATTCAAGTTAAAAAGGATTTGAAGGTTTTTGGTTTCAACTCGGTCCTGCTTGTACAGTATGTGGACTCATTATTGACTTGCCCTTGACACCAGCAAGACTCTGTGTTGACTTGATATTGGCTAGACCTAGGCTTGGTCTTGGTTTTGTCTTATACTTTAACATGACAACCCTAAGAATAAGGAATTCACTCACTCACCATCTATAGCACTTAATCCTGTAATCAGGGTCACGGGGGCCTATCTCAGGAGACTTAGGGTGCAAGGCGGGGTACAACCTGGACAGGGTGCCAATACATATACACTCACTCACACACTCATTTAAAGACTATGGCAAATTTGGGAACCCCAGTTAACCTAACCTACATGTCCAGAGTACCCAGAGGAAATCCACCAAGCACAAGGAGAACAAGGAGGGTGTTGACAAGGAGAACACCATGCACACAGAGATGGGAATCGAACCTGACCTGGAATCAAACCCGGACCCTGGAGGTTCAAGGCAACAATGCTAACCACTACACCTTTTTTTTTGGGGGGGGATTTTTCCCCGATTTTCTCCCTAATTTAGTCGTGTCCAAATCCTCCCCGTCACTAGGGGGCTCCACATTAAGGCTACTACCACTCAGCCGGGAGGGCCGAAGACTATCACGTGTTTCCTCCGAACCACGTGACGCCAGCTGACCGCATCTTTTCAAACTGCTCGCTCACGCACCGTTGGGGGGCGGTGTAACACACTCGGAGGACGGCACTATCCGCTCCTTCTACTTGCGTGAGCTCACCGACGCCCCTGACTGGCTGTAGAGCCGTGATTAACGTGGGAGCACTAAGTACCTCTCATCCCTCCCCTCTGAGAGAGCTCGGCCAATCAGCTCTCTCTAGACCTCCGGCTGCGAGAGGTTACAGCACCACCCGGGATTTGAACTAGCGATCTCCGGATGATAGGGCGAGAACTTTTACCACTGCGCCACTCGGAGGCCCGAATTCACCTTTTCTTTTATTATCGTTAATTTCATTATCCTTTTATATCTGTGTACAGTATATGGTAGGTATTAGATTGTTTTGTGTATTTCCCAAGTTATTTACAGTTAAAGATTGGCAGGATCTGTTGGAAAACTGTGTAAACTGTCGCCTCGCACCTCCAGGGTTGGGGTTCGATTCCCCCTGTTGGGGTCTGGGTGTGCATGGAGTTCACATGTTTACATGTTCTTCCCCCGTGCTTGGTGGGTTTCCTCTGGGTACTCGGGTTTCCTCCCACAATTCAAAGACATGCAGGTTAGGCTAAGTCGTTTTCCCAAATTGCCCATAGTGTGTGAATGTTAAACAGAGGTCCTGTCACAGCCGTAAAAATGGGAGTAAATACAGGGTCCACCACTGGCCTCCATGGTCCCTATCTGGACCACAGTGCTATATGATAGATGAATATGCTATGTGCTGTGTGCTGCCTTTTGAAAAAGCTCAGTTAAAATACTTTATCACAGCATTAAAAAAATATACTTTATATGCATTTTATATAAAAAAATCCAGAATATCCAGTGCATTACTTTATGCCACCATCAGCTACATATCTGGTGAGTTTCATTGTTCTCCTGGTAATTATGACTTGGGGCAGGCTGTCACGCACCAATTCAGACGCAGAGGCATGACTGAAATAAAATCTTCAGCAATTCTCTTAAGTATACCTACATGGAAATCGTCTGTGAAGTTGTTCCAAGCGTCTTGGAGAACTTGCAACAGTTCTGTTGCCAGCGCTGGCTCTCACTCGCTTCTGCCTCTGCACGTCCCAGACAACCTTGATAATGTTTACTGAAGAAAAAAAAAGAAATTTGAATTCTTTTACATAGAATGCTTGAAACTCTTCTGACATACACAGATTGGTGTGTTGTTAAGGGTTTATTCGGTTTATACCACAGCGGTTTGAAAAAAAAAAAAAACACATTTATCAAGTGTGTGTAGTTAAATTTAATTAGTTACTTCCCCTTATGACTTACAACATGTTAACGGCAATACACAAGAATTTCCTCAGCATCCGTTTTTATTTATTTATTTTGTTTTGCTCTTTAATGAAGCTCCCAAATGTCAGAGATAAGGAATGAACCTGGGTTCACTGTACGCACAGAAACATAACTTTATTTAACATACAGCATTTGCAAAAAAAAAAAAAAAAAAAAAGTGACATGAAAACCAAAGCACCACAAAATAACATAAACTAAACTTACAAAAGATGGATGGATGAATGGCTGGATAGATTATTGATCCCGAAGGAAATTCCAGATTCCAGATGTTTTCTGGGAAGAGACAGATTAAGTAGAGTCATCTGGACCGAAGACAAATTTACACAGAGAAACAATGAACTTAAATAATGCTAATCGGAAGATGAGCAACGGCAATTAACCAGAACATCAAATACAGAACATGAACAGAAAGTCAGTAGGAACCAATGTCAACAGGAAGGTCGTATGAAAAAGAGAAGACCGAGTGGTGCGTTGGCGCCAAGGAAAAACCCAGCTTGCTATGTAACAAAGAACATGCAAAAAAGCATGCCCTTAATGACAGTTACAGTGGAACCTTGGATTATGAGCATAATTCGTTCCGGAAGCGGGCTCATATTCCAAAACACTCATAAACCAAATCTAATTAGCCCATAAGAAATAATGAAAACTCAAATTATTCGTTTCACGGCTAAAAAAAAATAAATACATGAAAATAATTGATACAATATATAAAGTAAAAAATAAAACAAATTAACCTGCACTTTACCTTTAAAAAAAATAATAAATAAATACCAACAGATAAGTGTTTCCGTTTGTGCGGGCAGGCACTGTGTATTTGTGTGTGTGGAATTAGCCCCTTCGTCTTACACAGTAAAACTCCTCCTCCCTCCCCCCACCTCGCTTTTTAAGTTTCACAACAAACACACACACAACGGAAGCACTGTTTTAACAGGGGAAAAAAAATAAACAAATGAACCAGCAACTTACCTTTGAAAAGAATCCCGACAGAGCTGAGTTTTCTGTGTGAAGAAAGCGTGTCTGCGTGTGCGTGTGTGAAGCCAAGAGAATGTGTGTGTCCGTGTGTGTGTCGGTGTCAAATTACGTGCGCACAGGCGAGTGTGTGTGTGTGTGTGTGTGTGTGTGTTGTTGTTGTGTGTGTGTGTGTGTGTGTGTGTGTCGGTGTCAAATTAAGTTGACGAGCACTAAGACCCAGGGGAGCAGGGGAGACGATTCCCCACAATTCCGCAGCGCAAGAGAGAGAAAAATCATTGGCTCAGTTGTGATCATTGGCTCAGTTGTGATCATTGGCTCAGTTGTAACTTGCCGCTCGGTGTCAAAATAAGAGTCGCATGCGTGATACATGATACTCGGCACACGTAAACTAATACTTGCTCAGTTTCCAATTAAAAATGTATTAAAAACCTTTGCTCGGTTTGCGGAACACTCGTAGACCATGTTACTCGCAATCCAAGGTTCCACTGTACTATACAAAGCCCTGAAACTGGAGTCTCCTTCCGTGAATCCAACCATGGCCAAAGGTTTTGAGAATGACACAAATATTAATTTTCACAAGTCTGCTGCTTCAGTATTGTAGACCTTTTTGTCAGATGTTACTCTGGTATACTGAAGTATAATTACAAGTGTCAAAGGCTTTTATTGACAGTTTAAGGTTATGCAAAGAGTCAGTATTTGCGGTGTTGACCCTTCTTTTTCAAAAACGTCTGCAATTCGCCATCGTGTCCTGCCAGTCAACCTCTGTGCCACATCCTGACTGGTGGTGCAGCCCATTCTTGTGTAATCAATGCTTGGAGAATTTGTGATGGTTTTGTTTGTCCGCCCGCTTCTTGACGATCGACCACAAGATTAATGTCTGGGAATTTCCTGGCCATGGATCCAACATTTTGATGTTTCGATCCCTGAGACACTCAGTTATCACTTTTGCCTCACGGCATGGAGTTTCATAACCTCGTGTTGGAAAAGGCATTGTTCATCACCAAACTGTTCTTGCATGGTCGGGAGAAGTTACTCTCTGAGAAAGTTTTTTTTTGTAACGTTCTTTATTCATGGCTGTGTTCTTAGGCAAAATTGTGAGTGAGCGCACTACCTTGGCTGAGAAGTTACACCACACATGAATGGTCTCAGGATGCTTTACTGTTGGCATGACACAGGACTGATGGTAACGCTCACCTTCATACATTACAAGAAGGACAGCAAAGAAGCCACTTCTCACCAGGAAGAACATCAGGGACAGACTGATATCCTGCAAAAGGTACAGTCAGTAGTAGGTACAGAGTGTAGTAAAGCCATTTTTTTTTTTGTTTGTTTGATGAATCTCCTTTCTGGAAAGGAAAAGGTCAGCGGTACAATCAGTCCCGTGTCATTTGGCCACGGCTGTATTAAACAAATGTTTAATGCAAATGTGTATTAAACAACAAGCTTTACCATTTCTCCTCTTAAATGAAACATGGTTACACTTTGCTTATTATTAGTCTTTCATTATTGCAGTACAAATACCTATACTGTCAAGTTACTCATGCTTGAAAAAAAAAAAAAAACAATTCTGACCAATCAGAATCGAGAATGCAACAAACACTTCGGTACAAAGTAGGACGAACAGCAGGCTCGCCAGCGTTATATAACGAGTTCCGAGTTATCCGCAGCTCAACAGGGAATTTGTTTCTAAAGATGTGTGTAGCACATAGAATTTCTATAAATGATTTACAAAATGTCAGCGTGCACCACCGGAAATATTTTCAAATGCTTTCCCCATGTCGATGGTTTTCGATGTCTTTAGCTATGGTGCGTATGTGACGGGACCTCGAGCAGTATCAGTGATTAATTACTCATGGTGATTTTATTTCCACTCCATTTCTAGGGTTCTTCATCATTACTGTAGGATAGATGAAATACAAAATCGCACAAATGTTTAATAAACGAGGCTCCTGCATCAGCAAGTCGGGATCAACATCACTGCTTCAAGATCATACCGCATTGCGTGTTGCTCTTAATGATTTTCAGCAGATACTGTACAAGAAGTAAAAGAACTAATGATGATTCGAGCTTGAACATTTGCACAGCTGGTCACTTCATTTGACGCGAAGAAAAACTAGTTTTGCAGTGACAATGTTGGTGCTCGTTCTTGTGGTTTCCGAAGCTCTCCGGGGGCCGGGGAGCCTTTGAGCCGATGATTGGCATGATTTATTAGCTATTGCTATGGTGACATGGCATACACACACATAAGGTGCGGGAGGTTGAAAGAAAGAGAGGCTTGAGGTCAAAGCTGCAGTTTAGATTTATGGAGTGCCGCTTCACTGTTTAAAGCCTTGCTGTATTGCATTAAACCCTCCGATTATGGGGAAGCAGGGAGGCGTATCGCTAAATCACGTCCACTTTCATACAGCGCTGGCATTTTATTGATGGATGGTGTTTGTTCCTTCGTGTTCTGAATGCTACAGCCAGGCAGCTCGCTCCAGTGTCATGCATTAAGTGCATTAAGTCTTTGGGCAAATCTTTTTACAAAAAAAATAAAAAAAATGTGTTTAGTTGTGTTGTTTATAATGCCAAGGGATTTTTATTTATTTATTTATTTATTTTTGTATAACCTGATTTTAGTACCGCATTGTATTACGGGATTGGAGGTTTAGTCACAGTGCATTAGTGTAGCAATATGTACTTATGGATAACGCATAAATCTAAGATGCACACTTTCATGCCTGAGGTTGAAATGCATTTGCACACTTTTGATTTTCTCGACTCTGAAACATAAGCAGGCATATGACTGGTTACGCAAGATTCTAGATTCTAATTCTAGATTGTGTGTTTACATCTCTGCTTCAGGATGACATACAGTATGCATTAGTTTGGGCTGCCCACAAACCTAATTTACTAGACTGAAAAGTGTTAACTAAGGTAATGTAATAAGCTATGGCACAAACGGTTTATCCAACAACAATGCAGGCTAAGCAACGGCTATAAAAAGGGGGAAATATATATATATATATATATTTTTTTTTTTGATAAATGCTATTAGTCCTTAACATTCCAGGGAGTCTAATAAAATGGATAAAATACTACACATACTGTATTCTGCACCACATGTGGAAGTTAACTAAGTACATTTACTTCTTCACTGTACTTATGTTCATATTTCAGATATTTGTACTTCATTCAATTAGTTTTATTAGTAGATACCATTTACATTTACTCAGCTACTGTACATCCTTCAACAAATACCTATACTTCTACTTCAGAGTGAGAGAGAGACAGAGACAGTGAGAGCGAGAGAGAGAGAGACAGAGAGAGAGAGAGAGAGAGAGAGAGAGACAGAGAGAGAGAGAGAGAGAGAGACAGAGAGAGAGAGACAGAGACAGTGAGAGAGAGAGAGAGAGACAGAGAGAGAGAGAGAGAGAGAGACAGAGAGAGAGAGAGAGAGACAGAGAGAGACAGAGACAGAGAGAGAGACAGAGAGAGGGAGAGAGAGAGAGAGAGAGAGAGAGACAGAGACAGAGAGAGAGACAGAGACAGAGAGAGAGAGAGAGAGAGAGAGAGAGAGAGAGAGAGAGAGAGAGAGAGACAGTGAGAGAGAGACAGAGAGAGAGAGAGACAGAGAGAGACAGAGACAGTGAGAGAGACAGAGAGAGAGAGAGAGACAGTGAGAGAGCGAGAGAGAGACAGAGAGAGACAGAGACAGAGAGAGAGACAGTGAGAGAGCGAGACAGAGCCTGTCTGACTTTTATAGCGGTTAAATCCTCTGCACTTTAACTCACTTCAGTGAAATTTTATTTTTTGGAAATTTAAAACATTTAATGTCTCACCATAAAAATTAAACATTCAGTGGAAACAACAACAGCAGTTACAGTATATATAAAAGATCAGTTATAACAGTTATAATTCCTTTCGTTTTTCTTTTTCTGTCTTTTCTCTCTCTCTCAGTGTGAGTCCAGCTCAGAGCGAATGTCTCTCGGCCGGGTTATCCAGGGTAAGAGTCGCCTCACCTGTTAACATTATTATTATAATTATTATTATTATTAATATTAATATTTTAATACAATTAAAGAGAGATTTCTAGAAATGTAAGATTTATTATTTTGTTTGTTTGCTTGCATGTTTGTTTAGGGTTAACAGTAATTCACAGTAAATAAAACAGCAGTTTTATTTTAATCTGTTATTTAAAATTTTATATAATTTTCATTTCATGAATTATTATTATTCAATAAGATGAAATTGTTCTTTATTTATCAAAGTACAGGAAGGAACGTAACACACACTAACACACTAATGTAATGATTCGATTCGATCTGTGTTGATTCAGTTTCATTTGGTTAGAATTTGTTCAGTTCTCTGTGAATCGGTTTAATTAAATTGAATTTCATTCTGTTTGATTCAGTTGAATTAGATTCAGTGTCTCTCTCTCTCTTCTCTCATCTTTCTCAGTCTGTGTTTTCTGTCCACATTAAGCGAGAAGGCGGCTCGTGTGTTTCGTCGCCCCGCCCCTCTGACGACGCCGTACACTCCGACAGGTACCAGGTGAGACCTCAGGCTCCGCCCACATCCACTGCTGTCCAAACCAGATCAGGTTCTCTGAAGCTCCGATTAGGTTCAGGAAAGCTTGATGAGGAAATGACGTGCTGTAGTGTCGCCACCTGCTGGCTATTGACTGTCAGAATGCTGTGCGTTAGTAACGGCGCCCTGATCTTCCCATTCACAATCGAGACAAGAGTTTCTTTATTTGCAATTGTGAAAGAGAAATGTTTTTAATTTGTTCTAATTTTGCTCTTTGTTTGTTTATGTTTCTTCCTCGCAGACGTTTTTACGAGTCCGAGCCAACAGACAAACACGGCTCAGCGGTACGGAAATGTACTACACTGTTACACTGTTAGATCACACACACACACACACACACACACACACACACACACACACACACACACACACACACACACACGTTTAGGTTTTAATTTCTTCAAGCAGTTAGCAGCTTGAACAATCACTAATACTTTAAAGTGTGTACTGTAAATTGTATTTCATTTTTTATTACATATTTATTTAATTATAAATTTGAGGTATTGTACAATAAAATAGTACTGAATAACATGAATAACATATGGCAATTAAGGTAATCAAATAACATCAACAGTCAGTAGTTATTTTGAGACATGAAAGTCGGCTGTCCTGGATCGGTTCCTACAAGAACAGTGTCGTGTCGAGTGTGTGTGTGAACCCCATCGAGCTCCAGGATGAAACTGTCTCTCATGAAGACCTTCCCAGGACAGCGAGACCAAAACTTACTGCTGCAGAGGAGAAGCTCATTTAGAGTCACCAGCCTCAGAAATCACCAGTTAACAACCAGCACCTCAGATTAGAGCCGTTATGAAGCTTCACAGCGCAGAAGTAGCAGATAAACATCTCAATATCACCTGTTCAGAGGAGATTATTGTGTGTTTTATATATAAACGCCTTCAGCCTTGTTTTACAGTGTAGAGAGAAATAAACATCATGAGCGACCACAGAGTTAGGAGGGGTGTACAAACTTTTGTCTGGTAGTGCATACAATGATTATAAACAAACAAGCAAATGAAAAACACATAGATAAATAAAAAATGTAAAAACTTTATTTATTTGTTTGTTTGTTGTTTTATTTTGTTGTTTATGTTGATTTAGTTCACTGTGCATTAATTAAGTTATATCACATACTGATGATTTCATATAAGATACGTTGTTTTAAATATTTATTGCATTTAATTACAGGTTTGATTGCACTCGGACATGTTTACGTTTCAAGCTGTTTTAAGTTCAAGTGTTGTTGGGAATTTGAATGTAGAATTGATGATGTTTCTGCTATTTCTGGTCCATTTTCGTTCACTTTGACATCCATTTTCCCAGCTTTAGGCCTCACTGAGCTCTTTCTTAAAGGGCCGTGTGTGTGTGTGTCCTTTTATTTCTAGCATCACTTTTTGTATGTTTCTAGTTTCTTCCTCTCAGATCTTCGCTGCTCTCAGGTGTCTTACCTGTTTGCTCAGGATGAAAGCCTCACATTTCCTCTGGAAGCATTTTTTTGTTTCCCTGTTTGATGTTTTTTTTAAGATTCCCTTCTGTTAAAAAAATCTAGACTTTAGTATGATGTGGGGAAGCATTTGTGTGTTTTTATTTTTAGTTGAGGTCACAGAACACTTTAAACAGAGAGTCTCGGTGGAACTCGCTGGTGTTTAACCCTGACCTCTGATCACATCGCAGGGCCGAGGACTTGTTTTTTTTTGTTTCTTTGTTTCTTTCTTAGCTGCAAAATTTGGAGGTAAAAACAAACAAATAAAGCAGGAATTCTGACAGTTAGACGTGAAGATTAATCGTATTAATCATGTTTTCCATGCGCATGAAATTTCACTGTTTACATTTGAAATGAAATTTAAAGAACGTTTTCAAGCAAGTGTTTACTATTAGCATCTGGAGCTGGGCAACTGGTGCTATTCTACCCGTGTGCGCTACGACGTAAAGAGCGATTCTGTGTGAAACTGGGCAAATCTGCCACAGAGACGTTTTACATGATTTGGCAAGTATACGGCGATTAACGAGTCGTTTCTCATTGAGCCGCTTCAAGAGCAGAAGAAAATCACTAGAAAACGACAAGAGATCAGGAAGACCTTCAACGGACTCAACCCCTGAAAATGTTGAAATCATTCGGCAACTTGTGCATGACGATCGTCAGAGAACGATCCACAACACGGCTCCTGATGTCTGTGTGTCATACGGTACGGTCCAGACGATCCTCACGTGGGATTCGCCGTGTGGCTGCAGAACTCCGTCAGCGTGCCGTGGATCACCCGGCCTTCGTGTCGAGCATCATTACTGTTGATAAAACTTGGGTGTACGGTACGATCCTGAGACGTCTTCACAGTGGAAGATCCCGTCATCTCAATCGCAGAACCTCTTCTGATGAGGAGCTCGTGCATGCTCATCATCTTTTTCCACAGTCGCAGCGTTGTGCATCGAGAAATTCGTCCCCAGGAACCAGACCGTCAATCGAGAGAGAGAGAGAGAGAGAGAGAGAGCTGCGTGAAAGTGACCGGATCTCGGAACGTATTGATACCACCTTCATATAACCACGCCCCTCATCATTAACACAGAGTTACGCAGAGGAACCGGAAACTGTTGAGGCCCTGAAACTGTGTTTATTTAATCTCTTATCTGTGAATGGAAATAATTCGATAAGGCCGTCCGACTTCTCCAGCGCTGGTGGACGCAACAGTCTTATCACGCGGCACTTTATTCCTTCCTCTTTTCCATGCTTTGGTTTTCTGTTTATTTATTTTTTTATGTTTGTAAAATCAGCTGTTTCACATCAGAAATGTTCTTCCAGGTGCTCTGATTTTAATCATGATAAAAAACACAGAATAAATATTAACTACTCTCTCTCTCTCTCTCTCTCTCTCTCTCTCACTCTCTCACTCTCACTCTCTCTCTCACTCTCTCTCTCACTCTCTCACTCTCACTCTCTCTTTCTCTCTCTCTCTCTCTCTTTCTCTCTCTCTCTCTCTCTCACTCTCACTCTCACTCTCTCTCTCTCTGTCTCTCTCTCTCACTCTCACTCTCTCTCTCACTCTCTCTCTCTCTTTCTCTCTCTCTCACTCTCTCTCTCTCACTCT
>JAAGKR010013470.1:0-13925 GCA_011419295.1 Clarias macrocephalus
TAAATGAGATGGTTTGTTTCATATTTGAATGATTTATAGGTCATTGTGTGCCATTGTGTCATTGTGAAGTCCACTGAAACTGATCAGGTACAGGGACTGGAATGAGATTGAAATGAACTTTTCTTCATTCCTTAAGACTAAAGAAAAAAAACACAAGCTATTTTGGCTCATTGGAAGCAAAATATGAAGAAATGAGTGGGGTGCATTGCGTATTTTGTTTTGCTTAATGAAAATGATTATTTCCCTAGGTTACATTTTATCTCTTGCTAAAAACCGATCTTCTGAACGAGAGCATAACGAACGTCAACGTGACCTTGAAACTCAACACGTAAGACATATAATAATTGTTATTTACCATTAATTTATTGTTTGGTAAATTTAAATTTATGCTGCCTTTTCATTGCATGTAGAGTTCTGTAGTATTGCACATAAATAATGTGAGGTAAAGTGCAAAAGTAAATCATCAAAGCGAATACTTTATTTCTTCTTCTTTTTTCATAAATTGTTTGCAGGAGCTTTTACCAAAAAAATAAAAATAAATAAATAATAAAAAAAAGATAAATAAAAAAATAAATAACAACAACAACAACAATAATAATAATACTAATAATAATAATATTATTATTATAATATAAATAATAATAAAATAATAATAATAATAATAATAATAATAATAATAATAATAATAATAAAATATTTTAAAATAATAAAATTATATTCAAGTCAAGTCAAGTAGACTTTTATTGTCACTTCAACCATATACAGTTCAGTACACAGTGAAACGAAACAACGTTCGTCCAGGACCAAAGTGCTACATACAACATAAATCAACATCATAAATTAACTATCTAACTAAGAAACCTAATTATCTGGCTAGCTGAAACAAGACAGATTGACATGACAACATAAATTAACAAAAAAGCTAACTCGCTAACTTGGAGATTTAATTTGTAGCTAGCTGAGACAAGACAGATTGACATTTTAAGTTAAACAGAGAACTATCTATGTTTTTATACAAAAGAGACAACATAAAATATATTCTTCAAAAATATGTTCTTCAAAACGGTCATAATTCAAAATGTCTGGCCTCAACTTGGAGGGCAACAACAAAACAGAAACAAACAAAAAATAAATGAAAACTTGCTCAGCCCAAGAACTCAACTTAGGGTTTCATCCTTCAGTACAGAAAGTGACATCAATTCAACATGGCTGTTCAAAGTATCTTTATTAAATTTACAGACAACTTTATTAAATGTTTAATAAGACTTGTATAACTGCCATCAGCCTCTTTTTATATCATTTGAATTTCTGGTAGCCTTCTCAGTTCCCACAATATCTCCTACATCCCATGACCTCAAACAATCGCCCTCAAATCCAGCTCAGTCTTCCAGAGGTCTTTTACCGCCACCTGAAAGTCATCCCTGCTACAGCAAAACCCCAATATTAATCATTCATAGAACTCCTGCATAAGAAAATGCATACATAATGTTGACCTATTAGGAATATTAAATTGTTTTACACATGCTGTTGTTGTTGTTGTTGTTGTTGTTGTTGTTGTTGTTGTTATAGGATCAGTACGCAAAATATTACGTACACGGTTGCCGAGGCAAAAGTTTTCTTTGAGGTGTTTCTGCAATTGGTTGGGTAAGTGCAAATTTCTATTATAGAAAATATCAGTATAAATGGACCGTTTGACTCAAAATTAGTTAAACACTAATTCATTTTTTATTAATTATATATTAATTAATTTTCTTTCTTATATTCAGACACACGAGGTTATCTAACAAAACTTTTATTTTCACTAGTAAAAATACAAATTGTAAATAACTACTGTAGTTTTCAGCATTTCAAGCACCTGTTTAAGTGACGTCTGACCAGATTTGTTCAATAAAGTTGATGGTTCTCAAATGACAACCTTTTTATTTTTTTATTTTTTGGCATTTGTATCTTGTCTGACTTAAAATAACCATGCTTGCAATATTATGTAATAGCTTGTAATATTTTTTGTTTCTTTCTTCAAATATGATTTTTTCAGACAAACTTCTTAAATGTAATTATTTTTTGTAATTTAAGAATATACTTTATCCTGCTAAAGCAATAATGAATACAAACTTTAATGAGTTTTACTGATTTGTTTCCGCAGACTGGCCAAACCTTCTCAAGTGTACTATCGAGAAACGGAGAAGAGCCAATCAGAGGAGGAGAGCGGAGAACCTGTGCAGTTTGAGTTTTTGGTTTGTCCATATTATTTTAAACGAAATAAATAAACAAATAAATAAATAACCATCCTCTCACATGCTAGGATGGAAAATTACAATTCTAAGCTTTACGCTTGTTTTTAGCTTTGTTTTGAAAGTATAAATCATTTAAATGCTAGATACAATTTCGATGTCACTGGTTCAGTGTATATGACAGCAATTTGATGCTGGTTCCAAACTTTTATTTATTAAAGAATAGCATGTTGTTTTATCCATTATCCATTTATAATTACATTAACACTGTTGAACGGCATGAAGCGAACTAGTTCATGTTCTCAGTAATAGCAGCGTGTTCTCTTGTCTTTTTAAGATAAGAATCACTTATCACAGCATAAAGTCATTTGTCATTTGTGGAAGACATATTATAGACCCATAAATGCTAATAAAACTTTTACATCAGGTTTGGTCAATGATATCCCTGTGCGAGTTAGAGCGAGTGCATTAATAAACCTACTGTATGGCTTGCATTACAGCCTGACCCACTCTCTAAGCTGCTGTTAAAATTTATATAATAAAATTATTCACCACCTTCTGACCCATCAGTATTTCAACAATACGGTGGTCTACACATGAATAAAATGCAATTAAATATACAGTATAAAATGCTTCACCTAAAACCTAAAATGTGGATAATGGACCTGTATGTTCCCACCTTGCACTTAGGCTTTCTGACCAAGACAAAGGTCTCACTCAAGATGCAAAACATCTGTGTTATTGATGCACAGATACACAAATTAAGTCTTTGCTTATTCTGAATTCAGATCAGTAGCATGGGTCGACCTCTGAAGTCCTTCAACTCGGTAAATCTCCACATCCTGTGGCCGAAGGAGAATAAAAAAGGCAAGTGGCTCCTGTACCTGCTGCAGATCAGCGGACCGAACAACCAGAGCGTCCCCTGCAGTCCGGCTTCGGAAATCAACCCTCTCGGACGTAGCCAGGAGGTCCGTGACTCTTTTAACACTACATCACTGTAATCAATGAGTTACGAGTATAATCTGTTGTTCTGTTTCTCCTTTCTGGATCTCAGTGACTTGGATGTAACCTTACTGGCTCTGTGCAGATAAAGTCCAGAGGAAAACGAGAAGCAGAAGATAAAGCGAAGACCTCCGTTTTTAGCACTGAGCGACTCCTGTCATTATTTGGAAGCAAAAGGCATTATAAATATCTGGTAAACCGTGCGTTTTACATTATTACCATACACTGGATAAGATAGAGCTTGTGCTGTAAAGTCACAACTTTGGCAGTTCACACAACTTTGGGAAACAAAAAGGGCAAAAAACGAGACCAAATTTTTGTATCTCAGGAAACTGGCAGAAAACTGGTTGAACTTATGATCCCTCTCCTTGGCAGATACTGTAACTACTAGTATTCGATTAAATTTGTTAGTCTCCTGGCACAGACCGGGATTTCTGATAGGGTCGAGCCCCGAATGCTTATATTTGGCCTTCTTTGCCCATTTCACAATCAGCTCTGATGTGTGTTTGCCGTTGTTGTCTTGTTGGAAGACCAAGTTTTGCCCATGTTTTACCTGTCTAGCTGTTGGCGATGCTGAAGGATTTTGAGGTAGTTCCTTCTTCTACAATACTGTGTAATGGCCACTCCTCCAATGATCCTACTGAGGAACTGTATTTTTTAAATCTATTTTTGAGAAATAGTTTGTTTAAGCTTCCATTTTTGGCAAGTTTTTGCCTCTCATTTGCTAATGAACTGATGATCAGACCACTAAGTGGGGAAATAAGGTCAATCTACATCATTTAATTTACTTTGAAGAAATGAGGGGGGGCTCAAGACTTTTGCACTAAACTATTTATCATCCTATTCTTTTTGTGAAAAGTACCATGGGCCATTTAAAAAAGCCTCAGTGGGATGTTCTTGGGGTTGAATGCCTCACTTTTACTTCTCCAACCATGGTCTTGATGAAAACTTTTCCCCAGAAGGCTTTTTCTTTGTCTCCTCGACTGTGGACAGTGATGTTAGTGTTTCAGCAGCTTCTGGTTCATGGCCGACCTGTGCCTCTGGGTTGTTCCTGACCAGACAAGCCGATGTCCTACCAAATGATGGAGACAGTTGGGGCCTTTTTTCCAGACATTGGCAAAGTATCTCAACCTCCCAATAACTTGCACTTACAGTACAAACAAACAAACAGTTTGGACTGGTCCTGGGCTTGGACTTGACATTAACATGTCAAACAATATTGCCCTTTAAGTCTGAACTCGAGAATCATGTGTTTTGAGAAACCCCTTGTATCCACCCACTGTACATTCTCTCCAATCCTTGCAGACATGTGATGATGAAGTGAAGTGTGTGGAGCTCAGATGCCCCCTAAAGGCAGCAGACAGAACTTCAGTTACTCTGCACACAAGGCTGTGGAGCAGCACTTTCGTTGAGGTGATATGATTTTTTATTTATTTATTTATTTATTTTTACTTTGGTCTGCATAGACGTTTGACAGTATTTAATAATAACATGGGGATAAAAAGAAATTGTGTTCCAATGCTAACTGAGATTTGTTTAACAGGAATACAGCTCCTTGAAATATCTGGACATTGTATTGAATGCTTCTGTCAGTCTCGACGGGTCTCAGAAGAACATCAGGCTTCACGGGTCACAAAAGCAGGTGAAGAACTAAACATAGATTAGCTGGTTGATCAGGTCGAACCAACTGATAATTAGAATTCTGTAATATAATCGATTTGATATATAGAAGAACTTAGAATTTTTTAAGTCTAAAGACTGGGCAGTTTAGGATAAATCACTCAATGTGTGTGTGTGTGTGTGTGTGTGTGTGTGTGTGTGTGTGTGTGTGTGTCTCTGTGTGTGTGTTATGTGCAGGTCAGACTAACAGTGTTCCCGGAGAAGAAGCCGACTTTCCTCAGCCGAGTCCCCTGGTGGGTGATTTTGCTCAGCGTGGTGCTCGCACTCTTACTACTCAGCCTCCTGATCTACTTCCTGTTCAAGGTTAAAACAGTTCGTCTATAATTCCCTCACACGCATCACTATCACGTCCACCTGCAGCCAGCTCTCTCCTATCACATGACACGCTCCAATTGGGGAAGGTCAGGGCTCAAACTATTACACCTAACTGGTGAAAGTCAACCCAGTCAGTTCCAAGGAGCATATTTATGCCCAAAAATATTTGCACCCTACTTTCTGAGCAAAAAATAAATATATCACTAATATAATATATAAGCATGAAATGAAGAACAAAGTTTTGGGGTTAAATTATTCTGATGCTTTATAATTCCGTCTATTTTACCAAGAGCTCCTGGAGACCAAACAAACTCCCAAATGATCAAATATTTATAATAAAATACTGGAATACTACAGTATATTTATTTTTTAATGAATTCATTATTTGCTTCATTTAACAACATCTATGAGTTTGAATATTAAAGTCTAATATCGCTATGTCTTTGTGCTCCTCAGCTGGGATGCCTGGACTTTCTGATGTGCACAGGAAATAAAGGATATCACGCCATTAATGAAAATCATACTTCAAATTAGGTGCTTATGCAGAACAAATGATAGAAAAGACGTTTGTCTCCAATTGAAGTAGTTGGTTAAAAGCTATTTGGTAGCTTTACTATTAACTAACGAATAGTAATTACTGTTTATGCTGTATGTTAATCTAGTAACTAAAGGAATGAGTTTACTTTTATCAGTTCGAAGTGCACTTTTTGTACTGTTATGCTGTATTTCATTTTTGTTAATAAAAAATTACACAACTACAACTGGTGTACACAGTACAGTGTAATCCCCTCTCATGCACTCCTTCTCCATAGAGGTCATCCTGAAAGCCTATCCAAGGGCACGAGAAAGGCTACAACCTGGTCATGCAAATGCACAAATGCCAATTAGCCTAATCTGCATGTCTTTGGACTGTGGAAGGAAACCGGAGTACCTGGAGGAAACCCACAAGCACGGGGGGGAACATGCAAACAGACCTGAGATTTGCACCCTTGACCCTAATTGTACAAAGCCACTGTATTAGTATAATCCTACAAATAAATACTTCCCTATGAGAGCCTAAAATTATGCTTAAGTTTGAAGGGACTATTGCCTTCCTAGAAAGAAGAAGAGTGGAGGTAATTCTAATAGCATGTTTGAAGAACACATGCGGTGAGGTGTCCACATACATTTGCCCGGACGCAAATATAAATTAGAAAGTATATTGTCAAATATAAACAACAAATATAACATTACAGGGCAGTGGTACTGTAGGTCAGATTATTACGGTACTGAGTTACTGATCGGAAGGTCGTATGTTCAAGCCCATAGTTACTCCAGGTTGCTGTTGTTGGGCCCTTGAGCAACCATATATAACCCAGGGGTGCTGTATCATGGCTGACCCTGAGCTCTCATCCCAGCTGGGACATGTGAATCGAGAATGCACTGTGCAGTAACGTCTTAGTGACAAATAAGAACTTAACTTAAAATTAGAGAAAAGCTTAAGTAAAATGATAAAAAAAAAAAATTAAAGTGTGTTTTATTGTTCAATGCTAACAGAGGTAGGCAGTGCTCTGAGTACAATTCATTAGAATGTGATTAGTTTTACAGATTCATTTATTTATGCAATGTGTGTGTGTGTGTGTGTGTGTGTGTGTGTGTGTGTGTGTGTGTGTGTGTGTGTGTGTGCACAGTCTCAGTTGATTTTCTCCTCCAGAAGCTGCTGTGCGATGCCACTCTCACACCATTCCCATTTCATGTCTTAATGCTCTGTAAATTTATTACCTTGTCAGGTGTCTAGAAATCTCTTAATTTGCATATTGAACTTTAACAGGCATTGCATCATCTTCTAGCCATGTGAGTGGATTTATTTATTCAGTCTGAATGAAAAAAAAAAATGAACTTGAGGACAGAACATTTTTCTTATATGTCCATTCATGAATAGAATAACATTTAGTTATTCTATTTTATTTTATTCCCATGTTGCACATGAGTCACTTTAAATAAGACACTTTCAGGCATATAATTTAAATTCCACTTTATTTCCACAATTTCCATAAATTCTATATTTTATATATTTGTACAGTTAGATTTTCTTATATTTTTCTTATATTGTATGTTTTGTATTCTATAGATATATTATTCTTTCTCAGCTAAATTTACTTTCTATTTTATTATTATTATTATTATTATTATTATTATTTCTTTTCATATTAATAGTCTTTTATATTTTAAGGTCACAGTCAGTCGTCTAAGCATTTCACTGCATCTCGTACTGTGTATGACTGTGTATGTGACAAATAAAAATTTAATTTGAATTTGAACAGACAGGATTAAATTGAGAAGAGACGTGTAAAGTGCAGGTGCGCATTTATGATGATATAGTTATTGCCAGGTGTGTATCAATTGTCACAGAGTTAGATTTTCTATAAAGGATTCAGATTTTTCGTTAAATAAATATTGACAAAATGCTTTATATATTATGTTTCTTTAAATATTCCTTAATATTTCATATTCCTTTCAGAAGAACTGAGATGGTTGTGGATATACTGTATAGCTGTATAACTTCCTATATAACATGATTTTATTAGTTATTACACAACACTTTCAAATCCATTGCAGCATGCAAATATTGATAGAATCAATATAATTGTTATTGTAGGAAATGATATTATGTTGAGGTAATGTACTCTGTGATTCTCACTCCGACACTGTATTGCTATAATTTATACTCATATCATCGGGATCATTTATTTCGCATTTACAGCTTTGAAATCAGTACTGAATGTGAGCTGGTTTTAATTCTGTGTGTTTTAGTAAGTGTGTGTCACTGTGTCTCTTCATCCATGGGATTGTTGTAGCTCTTAACCAGAGGCTGCATGAAGAGTCCAACAGTTCCAGATATACAAACCAACACAAAGATCCAGAGGAAAAGCCGGTCTATTACCATCGCCACGTATTTCCAGTCCTCGATGATCTAAAAAAAAAAAAAAAAAAGAAAAGCAAAGATTTAACCGAAATTGTATGTTTCATTTTATTTATTAACTAAACATTTTAGATAACTGTCTGAAAATCCAACACTGCAGTTTAACCTCTGACTGTTACAAAGTGCTGACACCGGAGACTCCTTTCACAAGTCATAAATAAACTTAACTCAATCTTAAACTATATATCATTGTTTTTATTTTTTTATTTTTTATTTTTTAAATGAAAGTTTCTTCTACACATTCGCTTTGTAGGTCGTTACTATAGAAAACCAGACTGGGGTTTCAGTACTTAAAGCACATTTTTAGAGAAAGTCCCACTCAAGGTGATAATTTTAAAGTTATAGTGTATTTAGTATAAATGTAATTCTTTTCTTTCTTTGGAAAAAAAAAACTTTCTGGTTAAAGAAAAACGTTAAAATTAAAGTTAAAGTTTAAAAAAAAAAGCCAACTTAATCTCGCTCAGCGGGACTGCAGAAGCTTCATATGAGTCTTTATGATTTATTTTATTTTATAATCACTTTATGATTTATTATTTTTATCAGATCACATAAACCGTACTTACACTCAACGTCACGGTCGATTTGCAGAGCAAGAAACACGTTTAATGGCTAATGGTAATGTACTTGTGTGACCTTCAATTCTGATTCAAGTGAGAAAACCCGACTACAGTATCCTTTATTATATATTTATTTTTTTATTTTTTTATGTTGAACTCTAGGCATCGGTGTAGTGGTGCCTGGAGGACTGGGTATACTGTCAATTTATCTCTCAAAACCTTTTTTTTTTTTTTTTTTTTTAAAGTTGACCGTCTGGCATAGGGGACAGATGCTGTGACATGTAAGACTACTCTTGGACTACTCATACTTTGGTGTGTGTCACAATGGACATAATATTATAGTGTGCATGTAGTAAATCAAATCAATATCCCTAATCTACTGTATATTAAAATTGGATCTTTCGAAAGACTTTAATGAGCAAGACACACTTGGACAATTACAAAAGTAATTGTTATCATCTACTACTTCATTTTACTAAATTGTTCCGTAAGATACAATTGTGCACATGCACAATTAATTTCAATTAATTTCCATCTTTTAGTTCATTTGTGCTCACAGTTTTGGTCAAATTGGGGGAGCAAACTGGGAAAACATATCATGTGACCATAATAATAAACTCGCAAACACTTCATCTTCAAACCTCATTTATATACAAATGATTTTTAAAAAGTGCGTGAATTTTGCGCACCGTTTCATCATCATCCTCGCTCTTTATCTTGTCTGCGATGTATCTCACGCCCTCCACAGCCTCCTCCATATCCTCTGAGCACTTCACCTTTACCCGTTTCCGGATCTCTGTGTTGTCCTTCCCTTCTCTGACCCTCCAGCTCAGGGTTTTGGTGTCTTCATCCACAAAGAACGTAGAATTTTGCTCTTTTCTAAGAGTGTTCTCAGAAGACGAGTGATCTTGGTGATTGTGCCAGAATTTCTCACGGATGTCACGTGACCCCGGCCTTTGCATGAACAACACCACTGGCAGACAATGCAGGAATAAAGTTTTGACCCACGGCGGCATGGTGTGCGTGCTGGGAGAACGGTGATGAATGTTTAGCACGCACACGCTGGTGACGATGGAGAAGGTCACCAGCACCATGGCGAACATCAGATACTTGCCGATGAGCGGAACAGCCAGCGACGTTGGCGGCACGATCTTGGAGATGAGGAGGAGGAAAACAGTTAGCGCTAGAAGGACAGAGATACACAAGGTCATCTTCTCTCCACAGTCTGAAGGCAGATAGAAAACCAAAATGGCCAGCGAAGTGATAAGAACACATGGAGCAATCAGGTTGATGCTGTAGAACAGCGGCTTGCGCTTGATGATGAAGTCGTAGGTGATGTCTAGGTAGGTGAGGTCGTCCGGGTCTTCATTTTTTCGACCAGGAAGTGACACGATGTCCCACTCACCGCTGGGTTTGAAGTCATCGCGGCTTGCGAAGTCAGACAGCAGGACCAGGTCGATCTCGGTGTGGTCGTACGTCCACGAGCGGAACTTCAGTGTGCAGTTCTGCTGGTCGAATGGAAAGTTACGCACCTCAATCTTACAGGCGCTTTTATAGATGGCTGGGGGCAACCAAGCGACCTCGCCATTGCTGGACACGACAGCGTTGGAGTAGAAAGAAACCTCATAAGTTCCGTCCGCACTAAAAGCCAGAAACACAGTTTGGAGTACACACAAAGTCAAAGACTGTCCAACATGTCAGACAATTTAATCCATTGGATTAAAGTCTTAAAATACACCGATCAGCCACAACATTAACACCACGGCTAGATGGATTGAACATCAATGATTATTAATTATACACCAGTAAACACGGGTGACAGGATCCTGGGCACCGAAGGCTCATCTATGCCTTTAGGAACCAAAGATCTGGCCAACTGGTTTGATCCCATAGAAAAGCCAATGTAGCAAACCCAGAAACTCATATTTGTATACTTTTGTATAACTTTTTAAAAGATTTAGAAAAATATTTCAAAGACATTGTCATTAATATAATGAATGATAATTATTGTATTAATTAGAAACTAAAGTGAAAAAAAAAAATGCACTTTTACTAGAGCTCACAGATTTTCAGACCTCACTGTAAAATAAGCTGACATTAAAGCCCCTGAGGCAGCAGGTTTTAAAATGGAAATGAAGTCATATTTGGCACTAAGCAGGTTTTCCTGTCGAATCTCACTAATGCATGCCTAATCTCTCCAGAGATCCCTGAGCGCACCAAACATGCTCTCGCTGCTATTCGGTGTGATGTGTAATCATCGGCTGTTCAACTTTTGTTCAGAAAGGGGGGGGGGGGGATGGATTACAGTATCTGGGGATTAAAATCAATGTAATAAAAATCCTGAGCTGCTCTCAGTCAAATTGACAATCCTGTAACATTAATCTGCAATCAGAATTGATTTGGGGCCGGAAATAGGAGACAGGAGATGCTAAGAACTTGAAAGTAGAAATAAATGACAAGAAAAGGTAATATAGCTGCAAGGCAGCGTTGATCGGGCCAAAGCACCTGCGCCATCCCTGCCCGGGTGCACCACACAACCTGTGTGCTTTTTGAGCATGTTAAGACCTCCAAAAAAGATCCAGATGCTGAGAAAAAGCATCACTTTGTGATGTCACATTATGATGACAATATGATGTTATTAGCCACTTTTTGGCAGAAGTTTAAGGCCTCGCCACGGCTGAACCGTTAGTGATATCAAAAATCCCTTCGCAATTTTGCATCCTTAATGACATGAGATGACATTGGCTTGGTTTGGTGATGATCGTATAAATTCCTGAGGAGAAGTATATAAAAATCCATTGGGTGCGTTTTGCAAACAACCCAAAATCTCACTGCAGAGTAGAGCCCAAGACATGCAAAAGCAAAAGTTGTTCAGCTTAATGAGATCTAAATATGTATCAGGGTTTGCATGTATACGTGCAAGTGTCGATGGGCTTCTGGGAAGCCCAGCCAGTCATGTGTTCTAACGGCAGTTCTCCACAGACAATTATGTTCGTAATCCAAGGTTCCGCTGTATATATATATATTTATAGTTTATCAGAATTCTGACCTTTTTCTCAAATCAGAATTCTGGTTTAATTTTGGACTGTTGACTAGTTTTGTATATTTGCTTCAGAAACAGTGGCGACCCTTAACCTGTGTCCTAAATTGTATTTACATATAAAAGATAATGACTTTGAGAATGCTCACTTATTGTACAGGACGATGTCCGGCAGCCAGATGTGCTGTGAGGGAAGACGAACTTTCATGACCCCTTCATACTCGTCTGGGTTCCACATTAATCGGTAATCATTCCACACCTAAAACGCACGTCACAGCTCTAAACACCTGAGTACTTAAACCCCATTGTTTCCCACTAATTCATTCAATTTAATTAGTGAGAGTTTATTATTTTGTTATGTAAGGAGTAAAACTTGGTCTATTTTAGAAATATAATCAACAACAGGGTAAACTGAGATAGTCTTATTACGATGGAGGTACAAGCAACAGACCAAAGTAACTGTTGTAGAGAAATATAAGAAATATTGTACATTATGAAATGAATGAAGTTTTAATAATGTTACCTGAGAGAGCCAGCAGTTGGTTGTCATAATCTGTTCCCTTTCATTCTGAAAGCAGATAATCAAATGTTATCCATGAGTGTGTGTGTATATATATATATATATATGAAAGAATGCATACACTTTGCGTACGCTGTGTGTGTGTGTGTGTCTTACCACACTGATGAGTTGCGCTAGAGACACCTGGAGGCTTATGGACACCTGCTGGCTCTTGTTGACAGCTGGTCGTATGAGCTTGTTGTAGCGTTCAGGGGAAAGCAGGTGATTAATTAATCGCTCCTCCACCTCGGCGCACCACGCCGCTATAAGATATAGACGAACACACAGAATGATAATAAGTGAAAGCAAAACAAAAGAATGAATAGACATGATGTTAAAGACAGCATCCATCCGTCAGCAAACAGAGCAAAGTTACTTTTCAAAGATATAACATTCGATTAAAGACCCTTAAATCCCAAGTGGCACAGATTCGTGCCAGCAACACAGCATATTACAATGACAATAAAAAAATGTATATATACAGTGGGCTCTTGGATTGCGAGCATAATTCGTTCCAGGAGATGAACACTCGTATATCAAAGAATTCCAGAATTTCCAGAGCATGGACGATTACCCACAACAAGCCCGCCCCCCGCAAACTGGGTTACTCGCAATCCAGGGTTCCACATTATTTGCTTATACGGAAGCCTTGCCGGTGTGTGTTAACAGGGAGGTTTTTGGAAATATCAGGTAGAACAAAAATGATCATTATTTTAATAAAATGTCAATTTTACCACTACTGGAATATGGAAATTACATCACAAATACGTAGAACCTTTAAAAATTAGCATATTATTATTATCTATATATATATGTATTTTTTGGTCATAGAAACAACCAAAAACAAGGAGAAAAACACGCCATCAGGTCTATTCGTGCTATTTCTTTGCTTGTGTGACCCACTTTTGTATAGTTGGTTATAATTAAATTAAATTTTGTTCATTATGTTGCCTAGGTTGTGAGCCCTGTATATGTTTATTAAAAAAGACTACAAAACAAATAATGTTGTCAAGGGGCGACGTGAACAGAAGAAATGACCCAATAGCAGAATTGAATACCTTTAGAAGCCTTTTATTTATGCACCAGGGTAAATGGCCAAAGGCTGGAAGCGCAGAGGATGTGAGCGTGAAATGTACATATATATATATATATATATATATATATGTGTGTGTGTGTGTGTGTGTGTGTGTGTGTGTGTGTGTGTATGTATGTATGTGTTTATTTGTGCGTGTGTGCGCGTGCGCGTGTAAGTGAGTGTAACCGGTACAACAGGGAAATGTCCTGGAGTGCAGTGAGTGCACGTAGTGATGACGTCGGGGGATCCTCCGTGAACCCGGAAGTAGCGCGTGCGCGAATATCCTCGGAGATGGTCCCGGCGATTTGTTATTTTTCTTGGCGCTGTTTCCCTGCGTGAACTGAGCGCGGATGTCCGAGTCTTTGTTCTGCCGTTGTTGGGGGCCGGAGGCTAGTGAGCGTTGCGCCGGGAACACGGAAGTGTGGGGACGCCGAGGAGTTGGCTTGGATCCGAGGTGAGTGCCGCTGAACGGAGGTGCAGCTGTGAGCACAAACAAATCCGGGG
>JAAGKR010013471.1:0-13924 GCA_011419295.1 Clarias macrocephalus
GAGAACTCGAGCGGCCCGAACACCGAGCCCTGACCTCAACCCCATCAAGCACCTTTGGAATGAAATGGACCAGAGACTGTGAGCCAGACCTTCTCGTCAGTACTCATCAGTACCTGACATCATAAATGCTCAACAGATGAATGGACACAAATTCCCACAGAAAACCTCCAACATCTTGTGGATTTGTGCCTTCCAAGAAGAGAGGAAACTTGTTATAGCTGCAAAACCAACTGGAGGACCGACTCCATATTGTAGTGTGTGTATTTGGATGTAATGTCATTGCAAGTTTGGACAAATACGTTTGTCTATGAAGCGTATCTATCTACTGTATGTGTAGGCTTTTTCTTCACTTTTTATTTTACCCCCTCTTTGATCTTTCTCTGTTGTGATATATATTTTTTTTTTTGTTGGCCGTAATCCTGACTGCTTAAACACAGACACCTAGCTAATGCTAGCGCGGTTCAGCACTAACAATCAAACATCGCTAAGTTTTGGAGAAAACAGACACGTAGCGTTCGACTTGTTACTATCCTGCATGGAGAGATAATTATAACAGGACGGTGAGAAGACAGGGGGCGGGGGAAGGGCAGAGTCGTGTGCAGGAAGGTGTGTGAAAAGAGCGGGAGAGAGAGAGAGATGGAGTGACAGCAAAACATTTGTAGAAGTCTGATGCAATAAATGAAAAGTTGTATGTGTGTGTGTGAGAGAGAGCGAAAAATACGAACAGAGAGTCAGACTAAGAGAATGAGACAAGGAGAGGAATAACAACAACAATAATAATAATAATAATAATAATAATAATAACAACAAAAATAATAATCATTATAAGGGAAGGAAAATAAAATATAAAATTTTAAGGCCCAAATTTAACACAGTGTTGACATGCAATTTGACACTCATTGTGCAGTCGCAGTACAGGACACACACACACACACACACACATACACACATACACACACACTTCATCATCACTGCCAGTGTTAAACTGTTCTGTGTGAGTTGTAGGTTATCAGGCATGATGAATACTGTGCTGCTTAAAGCTGATTACAGTCTTCTGTTTAAGGTTAAACCTAACGCTCCTGCGTCGCTAATTCCTGTCCAGTAAATAGGCTTTAATAGGTCCTGTCATGTAGAGTAGGGCTGGGAGGCTAACGCACCAGAGAGCTGTGTTTGGATCCATAAGGATATAGTGGTTAGCATTGTGGTTAGCGCTGTCGCCTCCAGGTCTCTGCGGGTCTCTGTCATTTTTCAAAGTCGCTCAGATTCTTACACTTGCCCATTTATTCCTGCTTCCAACACATCAACTTCAGGAGGGAAAAAAGGGTTCACTAGCTGCCTAAATTATATCCCACCCACATGTGCCATAACAATGAGATAATTGATGTTATTCACGTCACCTGATCACACTGTTACGGCTGATCAGTGTATATAAGTATGGGAAAGTTAAAAAAGTTCTGTGTCAGTAGCGGCTTCAGAAACGGATGCATAAAGAAACAATGTTGCGGAACAGAACGGATAAATATCCCAAGAGCCCCAGAGGAAGGAGCTCGAGCCCTGCAGGCGGAATGTTAATGAGACACAGTGGATTAAGTCAAACTCAGCACGCAGTTTGGAGAGACCTACAGAGTTCATGGAAAAAAAACAAAAACAAAGCGACATGAACATTTAGCGCTAATCTTGTTCGTTGCCACGTTGTTAAGCGCGTATGAAATGCACACACGCTCTGTCCGCTGCTTCCTGCAGTCATCGCTTGTGTCGAACTTCGTTTCCGCGCTCACTTCTAAGAAAGATCCATATCGTTTTCATGCCACATCACGCCTCTCGCTTCTCCTCGACGCTCTTCATCATGGAGCCGAGCGCTGGCACGCTGTGATGTATTAAACGCCCACGGTGTGTGATTGATCACACCTAAACTGCTGACCGGTGTAGAAACTCTAGCCTTCTCCCATCAAATATGCAGCTCACGCCTTCCTTCGTCACACTTTTGATTTGTTAAATTTCACCTTCGGCTGATAAATACCTGCTGAAATAGAGAATTTTTTCTTCTTTTTTTTAAGTTGAAACCAGCATGAGTAGCAGATGCTAGCGCCAAACAGGACTATGCTAGTTTTTGCAAACTGAGGTCTAGACGATGAGATAAGCAACAAATAATCTGTATTAACATTATGTGATCACGGAGCTGCTGGGGCATCGGAGGCTCAGTGGTACTTTTCTCTCCTGCCATGTGAAAGGCCTGGGTTTGAATTCTGGACCCTGATTGGTCAGAAGGTGTTGAAATTATTGTTTTATATTTCATCTTCTGGGCAGGTTTTATTACAAATGAAGGATTTTTTTTTAAACAAAATTGTTGTTGTTTTGTTGTTGTTGCTGTTTTAATAAACATGCAGACATTTTCACATTGGGTCGCATTTTGATTTCATTTAGACACTTGAGTTAGCATGATCAACCTTAATGCTAGCCGTTGTTATGAGTTACGCAGTAATGTCAAACTAGCAAGATTAGCATTAGAATGCGACACGGGTGCGATCTAGACAGTGCACTGCTAGCATAGTTAACAATTGCAGTTGTTTTGTCTGTCTAGGATGATTAGCAATTGTGCTAGAAGGTTCCAGGAAGTGCTAGCTCAGGGAGAGGGGGCTAACACAAAGGCGAGTGGAATATTATTACTATTACTCCTACTAGTACCACTAATACTACTATTATGTTACTACTTAGCTTGCTACCAAAACTTACAGTATATTACTACTACCAGCACTACTACTGCTAGATCTACTATAGCGCCTATTGCTAATACTCGTATTAATACTACTACCACCAATACTCCTACTGCTAAAACTAACACTAATACTAAAACTAGTACTGCTACTTTCATTACTACTACCACCAATACTACTACTATCACTACTACTAATCCTAATATTACTACTAACTACTAATATTAACAAAAAATAATTAATAAAGTAATAATAATAATTAGCAAAACTAATTAAGTTTGTAAAACTGTAAAACGTAAGTTTTTTTTTTCTTGAAACCCCCACAATGGATTTATCTCATTTTGCAGTAAAACACTGGCATATTAATACTCTTTCCAGTGATTTACACAGCGCCCGTTAGTCCTTAGCTCCATCCTTCTGTTGACACCGACAGTCTGTTTTCCTTAAACAGAAAATCTCAGTTTGCCAAAAAACAAAGATCACATCCCATTTTCGAGCGATTAGCAGTGATTTTACGGAATAATTGACCTGGTTCGGTGCCAGAAGATTCCAATTAGGATCTTATTGAGTTCTTTAGCACTGTGTTAAGCGCTTAATCGCTTTTCCTCGCCCTCAACATGAGGCAACACGTCCCTCTGAAGCTCTTGTAAATAACGAGATAGCATCTTAATTAGATGACAAATTAATTACAATATGAATGTGAAGGTCTTGTAGTGGTAAAGCAAAGTGACTGGGAACGCCGTGACATTCCCTGTGATGTCATTAGATGTCACAAAGGTGTGAACTGGGGTGTGAGGATAAAAGCATGTCATTAGTATGATGATAAACCCCCATTCCACCCCAGAATTTATGGACTGCAAGATACAGCAAAGGCAAATAACCTCCTTATCACCTGAGCTTCCATCTTCAGAATGGTACCACTCTGGTCTTCTGGTTGAGGAACCTGATTAACCACTTGTCCTGTGATTACACATAGTGCATATAGAAAGCACCAGACTACTGGACTGCCTATATCATGTACTCTGTACAGTATTTTATTTCTTTTTTTTCTTTTTTTTTTGACGTACAGGGTTTTGCCTGAGTGAGGCTCGCGGTCACACAGGACTATAATGTTTACCCGAGAAGCCTCCAGAGTTTTTCAGCCTATTCAGGCATGGAGCATAACAATGTTGTCCAATCGCTCTGGGGTTCGTGGTAACAAGACATTTTTTAGGGCTTCTCTGAGATGTGTCTGCTTTTTTGACCTTGGATTGCCTTGCCTCAAAACCTTCACCAAGCATATAAAACTAAAAGATGTGGAGATTAAAATGATGTACTCTAGTTGGATTTTCTTCAAACTGCAAACTGATTGGCGCCACAAGCAAGAATCCGGTGCTGGATCTCTGAGAACAATTTAGGGCATATGAAGAGACCAAGGGGCAACCTCCAGAAGTGCCAAAACATGCAGTTCCAGGAAAGGCCACAGGGGGTCCAGCCAAAAGTGAGTCGATCCCCATAGACCTCCATGTTAAAATGCCAACTTTACAACATGTTTATAGCCTGGTACCAAAAATAATGGTTTTGGTTCTGGCTCTGACAACTTTACAAGTTGGTGAATGTGTATGTAACACTTCAGTTAAAATTATATTAAGCCATAAAATTATGCATTATTTTAGTGACTGATTTTAGTGACAGGTGTCAACCTGCTACTGTAGCTGTCTGCTATGCATGAATTTAGCTAACCAGCTAACTCGAACCGTTGTAGTTTAACTTGCAGCAAGAAATGTAGGAGTTGACATGGTATAGGTTATGGATGACAGAGTTCAATCAAATGAAGGTAACACTAGCTAGCTTGTGATAACTGAGGTAAGTAGGTGTGTTCCAACCAACAGCCAGGATCAACTCACTTCTCCCATTGGTCCATTTATGGATTAACCAGAGTTTAGTTACTAATAATACTAGTGCTGATCTATTTATTGCTTTATACTCCTACAGTCCATCGATCCATCTAGAAACCTCTGTAGTCCAGCTAGGGGCCATGAAGGTCAATGGTGACCATTGTATTTATTCACGTTTTTTTGACACTGGTAGGAACACCAGTCAACATTCACACAGTACAGGCAAATGGAAACGCCAGTTAACCAAATCTGCATGTCTTTGGACTGTGGGAGGAAACCAAAATATGGAGGAAACCCACCAACCACAGGGACAACAGCTCCATGCGCCCGAGGCGGGAATCAAACCCTGGAGGTGTGAAGTGCTAACCACTATGCCACCATGTCGCCAAACCCAGTAAAATTTTAAACGATTCCTTAAAGAGTCGCAAAGACGGTGTGACCTGTTAATACCCAGGTTACATCATTCAGCTTAAGCCACAAGGAACGAAAAGGAAACGAAAGGAAAGCATGCAGCTCCGTCATGGTGTTATGAAAAGCCATGCTTGGTGCTAACTTGAGGAATGTTTCTCAGGTGAAAGACATCTTATTGAGAGAATAAATACACTCAAGGAGAGAAATTTCAGCTTTGGACTCCTTGTTTAGGGTTGTTTAAGGACACTCCTTTGTATCCATATGAAAAAAGCGATAGATGCAAAGTATATAGAGCCATATAAAGGAATAGTACAATCTTGCTAAACAGAGACTTACAGCTGTGTGTCATCTGCATAGCTATGGAAGTTAATGTCTTTCGTTTATTTGTCTTTTGTTCTTGCCACCAAGAGAAATTTTTTGGCTTACAAGTTTTCCTTCACTGGAACTAACAGGCTCGAGTCTGTTCCCCAAAGAGCCACAACTTCTTGAAGACTTGGTATGTTATGGTAGATTATGGACTGAAGGAGCTTTAGTGTCCTGCACAGAACCCTGACTGAACTCAACCCCAATGAACACCTTTAGGGATGAACTGGAACTGGAGCTTCCTCGACATCCCGACATCAGCATCTGAGCTCAGAAATGCTCTTGTAGCTGAATGAACACAAATTCCCACAGGCGCGCCCCAGCATGCAGTGGAAATCTAGAACAGGATGAAGTGTGATGATCAGGAGTCTACAAACATTGTGAGGTATCATGTATTTCTACACTGAGGCATGCATGATCAAATGAAAAAAAAAATAGCAATCTCGATCCATGCATCCGCGCGATCGCATTTCCAAATGTCGGCGATTCACGCACACGTGTTTCCGGCCTTTCAGATCACGCTGCATTCACGAGTTTGCTGAGATTCACGTGTTTCCCAGATGCTGTATAAGTAACGCTCACACAGTGACACAAAACACTGTTAAAGCATCAGTTAGGCCAGAGATTAGTGAATTACTCGCTTCCTCATTCACGGCGTTCCTCCGTCACTCATGTGACGTGTAACGAGGAGGCGGACCTAAACAAGCTTGGTGGAGGTGGAGCAGTTTGTCGTTATTTTTCGTGTCAAAAACCTGCGCTCTGATTGTACTGTATGTTCACTCGCTCAATCTCTCACTCGCATACACTCAGCCTGCATTTCAACTCTCTGTCTCACTCACTCTGTTCCACCAATCAGAGGCTGTAGGAGGGTAAGTACCAGCCAATCAGGAGCTGGACGAGAGTTCTACATTCTGACCAGCTGTTTCTGATTGGCTCCTTTCCATTGTCCTTGTGTGTCCCTCTGTTACATTTTCTTCTGTTGTTGAGTATATATTTTATCATCGCATGTGTGACTTTATATCATTATTATTTTTATGATAAGGTAAATGTCGCTTGTACACACAGGCACACAAACTATATACTCGTGTCCGGACAGAGCCAGACGTGTACAGCTCTAATTAGGATATAAATTATGTGTTGATTCTAGCTGTTACACAGAAACTCAACAATAAATTCTACACTGTAAATTAATTTAAAAGTACCTAACAAACTCTGATATTTTGTATAGGTTTTTTTTTTTTTTTTTAATTGAGTGCAATAAATGTTTTCGTTTAAAATGAGAATTGTGTGAGAGAATCATGAGCTCAGATCCCATGGAGAAAAATCACATTTGAGCAAAACTCGTGCAGCCCTAGTGAACGCATATAAACAGCAATACGATGCTAACAGGAATATATATACAGTATATGCCTAGTGTACACAAGGAAGCAGATCTAGTGGAGGTGGATTAATGGCGTCTGCTTGTGAAGCGTTAGGTTGTGAATTGTTATGAGGTTCTGTCTGGATACTGGATCTAACAAAATGCGCACAAAAGCTCAGATTGTAGATTTGTTGACACTTTGTGAAAGAATCAGATTGATTTCTGCTAGTTTTCTTGTTTGTTTTTTTTTTGTTTTGTTTTTTTAAAGCAATCATGGACAATGGATATTCAAAACAGTTATCAAGCACATGTTGTAAATCTACAGAAACTTCGGAATTAAAACAAGATCTGGTCGCTGGGGCTCACTGCAAAACATTTTAGCATCTTAGAAAGTGAACTATTCTTGAATCTACCCAAACCTATCGATAATTTCTTTAAAAAAAAAGTTTACAACAAACTGCAGCATAATCAATTTCTTCTGTTTTTTTTTTTTTTTTCCTTTCTGGTACGTGTGTTGGTCAGATTAACAGTTTTGTTAATTTTTTTGTGAACAATAGATCTCCTGAATTATATATACATATATACATATATAATATTGTTATTTAAAGGAAATGACATCATCACAACACATCAAAATAACCCAAGATCATGCAGCAGAGCTTTAATAACTCAAATAAAACGAAACGCAAATAAATTGTAAACAAATTGTGTCAATGCTTTGACTAAATAACATTAAGAAATCAGTGTTTGGTGGAATAATAACCCGATTTGCAGTTACAGCTTTCATGTGTTTTGGTTCTCCATCAGTTTCTCACGTTGCTGTTGCGGAACTCGATGCCAGCTCAGCTTTACGTGATGGTTTCTGACCCTCCATCTTCCTCTTGATGCCATTCCAGAAGTTTTCTGGAGTAAATTGCAGCACTCTTTTATTTTTTTTCCAGAGCTGTGTATAAGTCAAGGTTCAACTTGGAGGGAATTTTAATCAATGCAGACGATTCCGTCTGTTTTCTGCTGACAAACCGATCTGATCAGAGAGCAGGAACTTTGCTCCGAACGTCTGCCTGGTAGAACGTTCCGTAGGTTAGATCTTAGAGGCAGCTATCGGCAAGCTGAAGTGCCTCTGCTATCCACGCTGCTAATCTTTGCTACTATACCAGTAATGCAGATACCAAGAGGGATTTTAGTCATGTTTGTACAAACAGTTCCATCCATCACTGTCAAAGCGAAATCTCAAAGCATTGCATGTGCAGATGTTTAGACCTGTTCAGGCTTTTCTGAGGCTCGCATCGAACCAGGCACGTGATGTTCAGTATTCAGTACAATGTGTGTCCGAGTCAAACCAAGACTTTTGGTTGTGCATAATAAAAGCACACGTAGTTATGATATTAAAACTAGCTTTATTTCTCTGTATAACCCCCCTGATACACTAATGGACGTATCCTAGCATGCTTGCACAAGGCAGAATCAAGGCGTGATGGGACTGTCTGCTTCACGTCTGAACGCTGGTCTCCCGGGAACTGCTTTGATGCACATTTTGACTCAGAGCTCTAACGATGTTTCATCATACGTGACGAAGTGATCAAGAAAATCCTGGCCTCCTACGTTAAAAATGTTCCTTAATCTCGCTTCAGATTAGCGATGTTGGGTGCTGGGTGCAGGCTGAGAGCTCTCTCGTTACCCTGAGAGAGCTGCATGAGGTACCTCATGACATGACAAGTACCAGTTTGAATTGAATGGCCCTCATGTACTGTAATTATAGCTTTTATTTCATTAAACGATTCTCGATTCTACTCGCATTCTAACTCATGTGTAATCTTTTCCTTTTCAGTTCCTGCCTTCATTTACAGAATGTCTGAGGACATCACGGTGAACGAAGGCAGTAACGTCACCCTAAGCTGTCTCGCTAACGGTCGGCCCGACCCGGTCATCACCTGGAGGCTGCTCAATCCGTTAGGTGAGTGGAGAAGTGATGCGCTGCTGCTGTAGCACCACAGAAATGACTATTTTCTTCTAGCAGCATCCCCAAGGAGTGTTTTATTTTTATTATTCGTCTTATTATTACTTATAATAGTGTAATGTATGTATATAATGTATATATTATAATGAAGGTAAAGACAATTGGGATTTACTGGGTTTCCTCAAGAAACAGAGAAAGCTACTCTACAAACATCAATTTTGAAATGATTAAAACAAATTGTATTATTATTATTATTATTATTATTATTATTATTATTATTATTATTAAAGTAGTTAGCACTGTTGCCTTGCACCCTCAGGGTCCGGGTTCGATTCCCTCCTCGGGGTCTGTGTGTGTTAAGGTTGTATGTTCTCCCCGTGCTTAGAGGGTTTCCTCCGGTTACTCTGGTTTCTTTCCACAGTTCAAAGACATGCAGATTAGGCTAACTGACGTTCCCAAATTGCCTGTAATGTGTGAATGCGCTTGTACTGTATATATGTTTGCGTGTGTCCTGCGATGGATCGGCACCCTGTCCAGGGTGTACGCCCACCTCGAGCCCCAAGTCTCCTGGGATACAGGAAAAGCGTTATAGCCCCACCCACACAATCACCTTATTGGCTGTTTCAGGATAGTTCTGAGATTATACTGATACTTCATTCTTAAAACCAAAATATTGTAGTTATTAACCGTGATGATACAGCTGATATTATTAGCACAATTATTTACTGAACATTTTGGAATAAATAATAATAATAATAATAGTAATAATAATAATAATAATAGTAATAAAAAAAATCCCCTATTCTATTAATTGAAAGCTTGTTCTACTAATGCAAGCTAAAGATAATGAAACACAAAGTCATTAAAAAGACTTTAATCACATTAGCTATTTGCATCCGGGGCACGGCACCAATTCGTGCTTTTTTTAAACTAATTAATCTATTTATTTATTTATTTATTTATTTATTTATTTATGGTTTTCTTGTCACATCCTAGTTCTTCTTAAAAAAAAAAAAAAAAAAGTTTAGGTCCCAAACTCTTATCAGGTTCTCTTTCTTGTTTTTCTTTTTCAAAACGAGCCGATTAATCGCATTTGATCCGCCCGTGATCAATTATCTCAAAGACTCCCTAAGACCGAGATCAGCCCGTACCAGCGGATTAATCCTCCGCGGCGGCGTTTCAGAAGAACAAAGGTCCTTTGATGAGTTGCAGGAGTTGAAGGAGATCTGTTGCGCAGATGCTTGAGAGATCATCATGACTTGCGCAGACGTTTTGTCTTCGCTTTGTTGTTTTCGTACGAGCGCTTCGTACGCATCAGATATTTGGGCTCCTGTCTGGACTCCTGCGGCTCTGCACTACCCTCTGCGCCGTTATCGGCATATGCGGTTGATTTCATTTATTAATCGGCTAGGAATTATATATACACACTTTTTTTTTTGTCAGCATTGCGAAGGTTTGACCTCACGTACGAAATAGCTTCGACTTCAGCAATAAAGAGTCTTTGTTCTCATTTGTTTTTTTAACAAAGGGTTTTAAAAAATCATAGTTTTTCTTATGGTTATGATATGATCATTAGCTTTATGTAAATAATGAATTAATGAATAGAGATACAGGATTCTGTGATGTTTATGGAGGAATGACTTGTTTTACAGATCTGAACTATTGAACAATTACCAATGGACTAAAAATGACCTCAGGTTGTTCTTTATAATAAATAAAAGTTGTAATAATTGGCTCGTTACTTTGGTGTAAGAGGAAAATCACATGACCACGTGTTAATTATTAATAATTGAAAAAAGCATCACGGTTTTATTCCTTATGTGAGCTACAGTAATAGAAGAGAAAATGAACGTGTGTATGAGTATGTAATAGCATAACTGTGTGTGTGTGTGTGTGTGTGTGTGTGTGTGTGTGTGTGTGTGTGTGTGTGTATATTTGGGGCAGGGTGGGTCGAGGCTTTGTGGATCAATGTTCCGTGGGTGTGTGTGGGAGGACACTGTTCACATGACCCATGCTATCTTGCTTGTTATTTATTGTAAGGTCACTAAAGGTCACGGAGGGCCTTGACTTTGAATCAGTCAGCTGTGTTGTTTGTGTGCGTGTTTATGTGTGTGCGTGTGTGTGTGTGCGTACACGCGCTTGAAAGTTTCCAGGCACCAAACAGCCCTCAGGTCAAGGATGGTCTAGTGGCCTTTTATGTTCAAGAAAAGCAATTTCTTTTTAAAAATGTATGCGTTTTAGAACCGCTGAAATATAAATATATAAACTGCAGTTCTTCCACGGAAGCTGGTTTAACTTTTTGTGACTTCGGATTCGTATCGGCACGTCTTCCCAGCCGAGCATGTTAAATTACAAACTTTATATTACAAAGTTTTCCGAAGCAGAAAAAGAGAAAAAATAAAAAATAAAAAAACAAGCTTGGAGTAAGTGATGTTAACTTTGTGATTATTACTTTCAACTAAAAAAAAAATAAAAAATCCAGCTAGCACGACTCAGGCTTCAATTAGGTACCAAAAAAACTGTTTAGCATCCGTGTGGCTAACACAATGTGTCCTTTAAATTAGCCACGAAAGGTAGGAGTGCCTGTAATTGCGCTCTAATTAGCATCTTCTAAATGACCTGATTAAATTAAATGCATCCTGTTGGATATAATGAGTTTACCAGACCTGTAGGAAATCAGGACAGGCATGCGTTCTCTTTCAGAGTCCAGAACAATTTAGAGGAAAGTTCCACGCCGTGTGTTTTTTGGAGAAGGTCTTAGTAATGCGTTCCGCGTAAAAGGAAAGTAAATGCTAAGGATGGCGCGCGCCTGGGACGTGAACGCGGAGAGCTGGAGCGGTTAAATGGAGTCATTTAAGTGTTAAATAGCAGCCATTATCTGCGCTCGCACACAGTTCAGAGTAAGCAATTAGACACATTGTGGTTCCGGAGATCAAAGCCTGGTGCAAGCCCCGCCCCTTTTTCTGATGCAATCCAGGAAATGGAATATTTTCGTATTATATTAATTCGTAAATATGAAAATTGATATAATAATGGAACTGCAGCCATGTGCATCACAGTGTGGGGGGGAAAAATGACGCTATGGTGAGAACGTGGCGATGTTCTGGCGTGCAGCCTGGCGTCTGATGCGCAGGTCAGGTGACTGTACAGCCTTTGAAGTCAGACTCTTAATCATCCGCTAATTAGGACACGAGGAGAGGCACTCGAGAGTAATTAAGGCCGAATGCAAGCGCAGGGGCTCCAGAGGGCCACAAAAAAAAAAAAAAAAAAAGAAAACACCCCCACACACACAACCTCAATCTGTGTTAAATAAAGCCTGGAAGTCTGCCCCACACACACACACACACACACACACACACACACACACGCGCACACACACACACACACACACACACATTGAACCTTTAGTCTGTGGTGTCATACTTGTGTACTTTAGTGTTGATTTAGTGTTGACGATATTGCTCTGAAGGGAACATGATATTAAACACACACACACACACACACACACCAACTGTACATGGTGGAAAAACCAAAAAAAAGTGCAACTACAGTAGCTTCCGAAAATAAAGAGAGGGGGACAAAAGCAGACTCCAATTTTACAGAATTAGGGGGGAAAAAGCGACAGGAAAATAAAGCGTTGTCTGGATCGACTCGAACACACTTCCACCCTTGTTAGACGGGGTTTAATGTATTACACCACAGCGCTGTGGATTCTCGATTGCGGTTTGTTGAAACGTGATGATTAATTTCCTACAACAGCTGTTCTGGCAGTAGTATGGCAGCAAATCACATCTATATTAATTCTCTCCTTCTAATACGTTATTGTTTCTATAGCAACAGCTCATTCACGGGGATTCGTACAGCAGGCGCACTACATTTAAAAATATATATATATAGTGGAGGTAATAAATGTGCAAAATAATAAATCTGATGATCATAATAGAGTGTTTAAGGAGATAAAACCTGCCCTGGAGGACGGCTGGAACAGCGAGAGAAGCCCTCGTGAGAGCTCGACGAGACAGCGCACGCAAAACACGCAGCGCTGTCTGGGAGAGTTGCTCGTCCCTGGTCTCGTCCGGAAACAAGCGAAGCGAGCGCATGAGGACCGGACGGCGATGTGCAACCCGCGGCTCTGAATGCATCCGTTCACACACTGCTGGTTTCATTAAAGCAAAAGGAAATAAACTAAAGGATTCTTCTCCTCCCGGTGGAGTCTGACGCTCCTTTGACAAGCTACAAGACATTTGATCCTGAATGTCTGCGATCCTGAAACAGTAAGGAGCTGGTCAGGAAGATTGTAAAAGTTTTGTTACGGTACGCTGCAGTTTGTATCGCAGCAAAACAAAAATTTAGATCTGAAAAATTTTAATAAATTGGCAAAAAAAAAAAACGTTGCATTGTTGTTCGAGCAACCTTCGAGTTTATTTGAGAGTGGATTATAGAAGGCTGTGTCCCTGCATAATGGATCATAGAGGCTATCAAAATTCTGTCCAATTCTTTATTTAGTGTTGAGCTTTAAGCTGTCACTACTAGATATCTCATTAATACGTTTTGTAGAAAGGGACCAAATTTGCTAAAACGGCTAAATCACACCCTGCACACTAAACTATTAAATAGTCTACTCTAAAGCAGGGGTCCTAAATCAGAATTTTATAAGGTCCGGTCAATGTTATTTTCTTGGAGCCAAGGTCCAAATTTCATGTCTGTGTTAGAATTCAGTTCTCTATACACGCTGTCATTGTAAGACTATAAAAATTAGCAGTTTAAAATTACAATAACATTTGAATATTATTTATTGTCAGTTTTTGCTAACTATGTTAAACATTTTGATCTCTGGTTGCTCTGTCACACCGGACTCACCCTCACCCACGCCCTCACCCTCACTCACATTAACGCCCTAACCCTCACCCACACCCACACCTTCACCCACGCCCTCACCCTCACTCACATTAACGCCCTAACCCTCACCCACACCCACACCTTCACCCACGCCCTCACCCTCACTCACATTAACGCCCTAACCCTCACCCACGCCCTAACCCATGCCCTCACCCACGCCCTCACCCTCACCCACATTAACGCCCTAACCCTCACCCACGCCCTAACCCATGCCCTCACCTACACCCACTCCCTCACCCACACCCACGCCCTCACCCACGCCCTCACCCACGCCCTAACCCACGCCCTCACCCACACACTCACCCACACCCACGCCCTCACCCACGCCCTCACCCACACCCTC
>JAAGKR010013472.1:2299-13923 GCA_011419295.1 Clarias macrocephalus
AAATCTGGGAAAGATTTTACGTAGCAGAGGTGGACCTCTTTGCCTCACAAGAGACAGCACAATGCCCCCTTTACTACTCTCTGACTCCTCCAGCTCCCCTGGGTCTGGACGCAATGGCCCACACGTGGCCCAGGTTACGCCTTTATGCGTTTCCACCTATAGTTCTGCTCCCGGGAGTCCTGGCGAGGGTCCGTCAACAAGGGTTGCGCCTCTTATTGATAGCGCCCCATTGGCCGACCAGAGTGTGGTTCTCGGATCTAATATCTCTCCTCGACGGCTCACCCTGGGTGATTCCAGTGAGGAGGGATCTTCTGTCTCAGGCACAGGGGACAATACTTCATCCCCGGCCCGAGCTCTGGAACCTTCACGTTTGGCCCCTGAACGGGACCAACTGAGACATGCTGGGCTTTCAGCCAGCGTAATTGAAACCATTTTAAGTGCCAGGGCTCCCTCCACTAGAAGAGCGTATGCCCTCAAATGGAGTGTATTTGAAAATTGGTGCATGGCAAGACACATAGATCCAGTTCACTGCCAGATTGTTTCAGTGCTGGAGTTTTTGCAAGAAAAGTTGTCCCCGGGCTTATGCCCTAGTACGCTCAGAACGTACGTAGCCGCTATTTCGGCCTGTCACGCTCTGAATGACGGGGTTTCTGTGGGCAAGCACCATTTAGTTGCCCGTTTTATTCGTGGAGCTAAACGGTTGAAGCCGCCCACTAGAGCGACGGTCCCTTCATGGGACTTAACTGTCGTACTCGAAGGCCTGGCCGACACCCCTTTCGAACCACTAGAGTCAGCGCCTGTCAGGCTGGTTTTTCTTATGGCTATTACTTCTTTGAAGAGGATTGGAGATCTGCAGGCTCTGTCAGTCTCCCCATCCTGCCTAGACTTTGCCCCTGGGCTAGTCAAAGCTATCCTGCATCCTCACCCGAACTATCTTCCCAAGGTTCCATTCTCAACCATGCACCCAGTTGTGCTCGAAGCCTTCTGTCCTCCGCCTTTCACAGCTCCGGAGCAGGAGAGACTTCACTTACTGTGTCCAGTACGTGCTCTTAGGATCTACGTCCACCGCACTAGCCAGTGGCGTAAGTCAGAGCAGCTCTTTATTTGCCATGGGGGTCGCAACCGGGGGGCGGCTGCCACTAGACAGACTCTGTCACATTGGGTGAGAGATGCCATTGCCCTAGCCTACGAGGCGTGTGGTCACACTTCGCCTCTGGGAATCAGGGCTCACTCAACCAGGGGGATTGCCTCATCGATTGCCTTGGCAAGAGGCGTCCCCCTGCAGCAGGTGTGTGATGCGGTGGGCTGGTCCTCTCCACACACGTTTGCTAGATTTTATAGTCTGGATGTCAATGCTACTCCGGGTTCACGGATCCTTCCGTCAGCATCCCAGAGCTAGATCTGAGACCTCTTCGGCTTGTGCGCACACGCTACACAACCTGGGGGTCCAGACACTTGCAGTGCGGCGGCGTTGGTATTCTCGTTCCCATAGCGTTTTCACGCAGCATTGAGTGCAGCTTTTGAAAGGGAACGTCTCGGGTTACTTGGCTGTAACCCTGTTCCCTGATAAAACGGGAACGAGATGCTGCGTTCCGATGCCGCACTGCTGGCGTGCCTGGACGTCCTTCAGACAAAATTGACCTGAGGATGTTTCCGGTTCACTCCTATTTATAACCTGCAGGTGCACCTTATTCGGTGACGTCATGCCTGGCACAGGTTATAAGCCGAAGGTATTTGGCGGGTTTGACATGCACAGGCTGCACAACCGGGCAACAAAGAGATGTTCCCATAGCGTTTTCACGCAGCATCTCGTTCCCGCTTTATCAGGGAACAGGGTTACAGCCAAGTAACCCGAGACGAATAAAATAATTGTCAAAAATAATCATGCGTAAAAAAAAAAAGATGTGTGTAATTCTGTGTTTTGTCTGAGTTGGATTCCATAATCTACGGCCACGACAGCTTACAGATACAATATTTTGTGTGTTTGTTACAGTACAACTCTGAAATACACGACTCTGACCGTTTACAGACACAAAACTTGTTTTTACAACTCCTCTGTTACACGGACGAATTGAGAAATTACGTAGTGTGTTAAACCACTGTCAAAAATACGTCATCAAGGCCACATGCACAGGCATTACTATCCGAAGGAAGAGGAATCGATTTGGTGCATGTGCCCTGCCACCGTTTTAAACTCCTAAAATCTTACCTGCTATAGTTAAAACATCTCCATAATTTATCTTCTCTTAAACATGTACGAATCTGTGAAAAAAACTTACCTGAGACGATGAGAGAGCGCTCTGCTGCTGATCTGCCATTTTGGCGCCGGTGGTTTAAAACGGTGGCCGAATCAATTCCTCTTCCTTCGGATAGTAATGCCTGTGCATGTGGCCTTGATGACGTATTTGTGACAGTGGTTTAACACACTACAGTACATTCATGGGCGTAATTTCGCAATTCGTCCGTTTATACAAGGCTCTAAGTGGGTTCAGGCTTCACGCCCCCCTGTGACCCTACATAGAACAGTACATATACATATTAGTTCACCCCCTCCTATTTCATCCTAGAGCGATGATGCCATAATCACTACGGATGGCCAATAGGACCATAAAAACTTAACAGTGAGTGGGACTGACACCATTTGAAAACACGTGCTCCAGACCAGTTTCCAGATGAAAATTTTTTTTTTTTTTTAGTTTTTCATGAAAATAGAAAGAAGCCAGTGTGACAAAGTTACCAGAAGAACTCAGTCTCCAGCATGCTCAGTAAAATAAAGCCTTCCTGCTGTTTTTTAGGGCCCAAGTACCATGACATCAGCACGATGAGGAAATGACTATGATGTCATCACCAATGCTGTTTTAATAGTGCTGATGTCATAAATGTGCAAGGGCCCTCTTCTAAGGATGTTATTTTTTAGTATCTTTTTTTCAATCATCCAGGGCCTTAAGGGGGTCTTAATATGTTAAAATGAAAATGGAAATCCACAAACAGGTAGGAATCTGCTGCCATTAGGATGCCTAGTGGCTCAGTGCCTTCACAGGAGATTGTGCTGCATAGCTCGTACACACTTGCACGTACTGTATACTGTACATGTCACTTCTAGATCACATTGAGATGAACAATTTTTACTATGCGTGTCATGGGCTCAACTCAACAGGAAGTCAGATATTTTTGGTCATTTGTAAAACACAATGGACATACATTACACACACAAACATCCTAAACACACACACACTACACATCCTATACAAATGATGACATTGACTGATGACAAACATTCGCCACCAAACCCAGAGCACGTTGAGTGACATAAGTAACCAGGGCATTTGGAAGTCTTTACATTTGTATGTTGCACCAGCTGGCAATGGGGCAGGTCCATGGATCGATCATTGTTGCTTGCAACTTTATTTTTACCTACAGTTCTATACAAAAGTTTCGGGAACATATAAAAAAGAAAATGCCATAAGCTAAGATACCAGTGGTGCTTGCCATGTCATAGATATAGCACACACTATGACGACATAGGGCTGATGTCATAGTGCTTGGGCCCTAATAATCCTTAGCAAAACAAGAGGGCCCTTCACACACTATGATGACATAGGGCTGATGTCATAGTGCTTGGGCCCTAATAAGCCTGTGAGATCATAATAGTAGTGCTTCGCTTTGCAAGCACCACTAACTAGAGAGGCACATTTCCTGAAGAAACTGTGAGTGGTGCTTGTCATATCATAGATGTAGCTGATGTCATAGTCATAGATGTAGCTGATGTCACAGCTGATGTTGGTCTCAATGTAAAGTCTATGGGACTTTTTGGGGCGGTTAATTGCTCCAGTTAGAAAAGTGATAACACCCCATTCCCGACCAAGCCGCACGATTTGACACCTCATTCATGGGTATACGACAATTGGTGCAGGACTAGTTACTCGCCAAACTTTTGTACGGAAAAAAAAAACAATATAGTTGCAAGCAACGATGACGGGCCCAAGCACCCTGCGCCATCGCCACCCAGGGGGCACCTCACAACCTGTGTGTTAGTTGAGCATGTTACGACCTCAAAAAAGCCATCGCCACCCGGTTGCACCACATAACTTGCACACATCACACACTATACAGGGCTAATGTCAGTTTGGGCCCTAAATATTTGTTGAGTGCGTTAGTGTGTGTGTGAGGGTTAATGTGCTTGTGTGTGTGTGTGTGTGTGTGTGTGTGTGTGTGTGTATTAGCTATCCAGCTAAATCTCGTGTGGGGGCCCCTGGGGGCCCTGGGCCACGTTACTCTCAGGAGTCCTGATGGCAGCAGATTCCAACCTGTCTGCCAAATTTCACGAGTTTTCGAGCATGTTAAGACCCCTGAAAAGTCCTAAAGGATGCGGGGGAAAAAAAAAGAATCCTTAGAAATACAAGAGGGTCCTGCGCACCTATAGTGATTGGGCCCTAAAAAAAAAGAATAATAAGCCTGTGAGAGTATAATAGTAGTGCTTCGCTTCACAAGCACCAATAATTAACACTTCTATTTTTCAATGTACAGTGGAACCTTGGATTACGAGCATAATTCGTTCCGGAAGTGGGCTCGTATTACAAAACACTCTTAAACCAAATCATCATTTCCCATAAGAAATAATGAAAACTCAAATTATTCGTTCCACAGCCCCCAAAAATACATACATAAAAATACTTAATACAATCTATAAAATGAAAATAAAACAAATTAATCTGCACTTTACCTTTAAATAAGTACAAATAAATCCTGACATAAGTGTTTCCATTGGTGCGCGCACGCGCCGTGTGTGTGTGTGTGTGTGTGTGTGTGTGTGTGTGTGTGTGGAATTAGCCCCTTCCCTCACCTTGTTTTACACAGTAACACTCCTCCTCCCTCTCCCCACCTCGCTTTTTCACAACAGTTTCACAACAAACACACACACACACAACAGAAACACCGTTTTAACAGGAAAAAAAGAAATCTCTCTGAGACTGACATGAGCGTATATTAACAGACACATTTTTTAAGTTTCACAACAAGCGCATAAACACAGCGGAAACACCGGTTTAACGGAAAAAAAGCGAGACTGGCACGAGCGCATACTAAAGGAATCACTTAAGTTTCACAAAAAACACACACACACAAACACAGAAACACCGTTTTAACAGGAAAAAAAGAAATCTCTCTGACCTGGCGTGAGCGCATACTAGGGTTAGGGTTAGGGTTAACCCAAGGCACTCACTGCTGCGCATTCACTGCTGTAAAGTAAAAAAAAACAAAAAAACAAATGAACCAGCACCTTACCTTTGAAAAGAATCATGACAGAGCAGAGTTTCTGTGTCTTTGTGAAGCCGGGAGGGGTGAAAAGGGAAGAGAGCGACTGTGCGTGTGTGTGTTTCATTGTCAAATTGCGCACGCACGAGCAGAGTTTCTGTGTTTGAAGCCGTGGGGGGAAAGAGGGAGGGGGAGGGGGGTGTAAGGTGAGAGAGTGACGCTCGGTGTCAAAATAAGAGTCGCATATGTGAAGCATGATACTCGGCGCTTGTAAACTAATACTTGCTCGGTTTCCGAATAAAAAATTATTTAAAATCTTTGCTCGGTTTGCGGAACACTCGTAAACCACGTTACTTGCAATCCGAGGTTCCACTGTATATTCTTTCAATATGAAAACTGGTCTTTGTAGTGCATTCTGAATCAGTGTCAGTCCCACACACTTGCTGTATTTTTGGTCCTATTGGCCTTTCATAGTGATTATTGCCTTGACGTTGGGATCAAGTCATTTATACAAGATGCAGAATAGGACACTCAAAAGCTACCCAAATTTTTTATTATCTAGAGGAAATCCACCACAGTGCTCATCGTCCATCAAACATAATTTATTTGATTGTAATACTTTCACTCCGGTGAGGAACTTGTTTTATTATGTTGACAATTTTAAAAAAGTTTTTAAAAAAGTAAATCCAAATTTAGTTTTAATGCTCTTAGAAAAAAAAATATTTTAAACATCTTACCTAGTTTTAATATTGTAAACAGTACAGTATAGTATTTAATTTATTCTGGAGCTTATCCCAGGAAGCTTGTGTGCTCACCACATTTTCACTGTAAAGGAATTACACATTCACCAATTCAGGTGGACAGAAAAACTGCCTTCACCTACCTACATCATCATCAAAACTTCTGCGATCCTTTCAGGTTGAAGAAATGACAGGTGTAATGATGCTGTATGAAAATTTATAGCCAGTGCACGGGTGATCGACGTTTTAAATGTGTCGAATGTCATAGCACACATCAGTGAGTTCACCTGCTCCTATTTCATGTACAATAATCACTATGGAAACCAACGCTTGATGCAATGACTTAATTTTTTATTTATTTATTTACCTTTATTTAACCAGGCAAGACAGATTAAGAACAGGTTTCTTATTTGCGGCTGGAGCCTGGCAAAAGCGAAGCCTTTGGGGGAAATGGGGGGACTTAAAAAAACATTTTAAGAAAGATACATATATACAGTATAAATGAAAATTATAGAAATAAAAAAATTAAATAAATAAAATAAATAACTAAAAATGCATATTAAAACAACAAACACATAAGATGTAGTATAAATTATGTAAACAATAGAGCAGCAATGAGTTATAGCAACTAATCTAAATAACAACAACACACGTCTTCATAGTAAGCTGAGATCCGAGTGTGAAAAGCAGACTTAGGAATGAGATTGTCCAATTTTAACATTTTCTGCAGGTCATTCCAGTCTCTAGCAGCAGCGTTCTGAAAAGACGACAGGCTAAATACAGAGGCAGTCTTAGGAACTGCCGGCAGAATCAGATTAGCAGAGCGAGTGTTGTACCCAGAAGCGTGTAACAGTTGTTGTAAGTAAGGAGGGGACCAGCCGAGAAGATTTTTGTAAATTACCAAAGAATGGTCATTTGCACCAGTGTTTTTCTAGCAGATGATCTAAATGCAGAACGCATTTTATAAAGGAACCCAAGTTTTGTTTTCATCTTAGACTTCAAATTATCTATGTGTTTTGAGAAAGACAGGGTGTTATCTAGCCAAATTCCCAGATATTTATATTCAGTAATCTGATCCAATGGTGTCCCATCAAGGGAGCAGATACTTGGAGAGCTTAATGGAACGAGACCTTTTTTTCCAAACCATATGACTTTAGTTTTGGAAGTGTTTAACTGGAGATGCAAATTGGAAAGAGTCTGTTGCAATGACTGATGCTGTTTTACAACACGTGGGAAAAGCATCTTTTATTGAGGATGCTGGAATTTTTAATTCAGTCTTAATTTGAAATGTCTGCATTTTTTTACTTGAGTATGGTGCTCCTATCTAATCTAATGCAGGGTCCTGGGTTTGCATGAGAATAGAAAGGAGTGACTTTGACTCGGGTGGCACGAGAGACACACAGACATTTATTTATTTTCCCTGACTTCCTTTCTTGTAAATTACATGACCTTTTTTCTGCAGAAAAAATTCTGGTACACTTGCATATTTTCCTGTTCTTTTTTTTATAACCCTTCTCATCTTTTTTATCATTCCCCGCACGATGTGTTTCTGAAACGTTGGCCTTCTATAGTAATTATTACATCATTGCGTGTGGAAAATATAGGAGAGGTGTACTCATTGTGATGCGCACTATGACATCAAAGCAAACCATCAAATAAGATATTGACTAGAACTAAAGAGCCAGACCGAGGAGCACCAGCACACAGCATGGTACACCCGTTATCTCTTCAGCCTGAGAGGATTGCAGAAGTGAAACCAAGTTATTTCCTCACACTGACCGGTTGGTGAGGGCACCTCCTCTTCAAAAGAAACGTACCAATGCAATTCTTCAGACTCACCTTCAAGTGTTTCGTGGATTGTTTTTGAAGGTGCCCTTTTAATGCGGTGTAGTATTTACATTTCTCTGTTTCATATATTTATTACTACAAATGAAGCCTTATAATAAGGAAATGTAGCAGACCAGCTCCTGTTAACCCTTGTACAGGTTTCAGCCGAAGAGAAGAGCACAAGGAAATTTTTGTGATAGTAATAAGGAAAACTGATTCAAGCCAGACAAATTCAAAAGAAGAGATTTAGGAGATTTCACACCGCTGAGGTATTGACAGTATTGATTTTTTTTCCATGTTTTATTTATTTTTTGTCACTGGCTAGGGCTGTGTGTCAATGTGTGTATATGTATGTGTTTAGAATGAACAAGAGAGTAGTCAGCACAGACTGCTTGGCCATGGACATGGCCACGGACTGCGTAGTGGCTGAGAAGAAATGCCATTTCATTCCCAATGTGAGCCAAGAGGCCAACAATGGTGATCTGATGATCACAAACGGAGAGGGGAAGCCGGAGAGAGAGACATGGACCCGGCATATGGACTTCATCATGTCCCTTGTGGGCTTTGCCGTTGGTTTGGGGAATGTGTGGCGTTTCCCTTACCTCTGCTACAAAAATGGTGGAGGTGAGTTTAAAAATAATAATAATAATAATAATAATAATAATAATAATAATAAAAGGGGTTCCTTGCAATAATGCCCCCCCCAGCCGTGATCCCAGCCTATTTCACATGCTGCCAGGGTAATCCTCTTACATGACATTCATTTATTCTTGAAAACAGTTTTTCCTCTCTTCTCAACTCTCCTGTCTTTCTGGGCATTATTATGAAGAGCTGAAGACTTGAGTCATGTGTTATGACATGGGATACTGTAGCTTAGTTGACTGCCAATGGATTTAGGTTCCAGTCTTTTCAGTGCTGTGGGTTAAAAACCCAGTGCTGCCTTTTCATGCTCAGTCGTTAAGGATTTAAGTTACTGATGAGAAGCTCACATGTTCACTGAAATTCTTTGGCCCTTAACATATGGAATAAAATCACTGTCAAAAATAATCGTTAAAAAAAAAAATTGTGTGTAATTCTGTGTTTTGTCTGAGTTGGATTCCTTATAGATACGAGATTTTGTATCTATACAAAAGATTTACAGATTGTGAGATTTACAGAACAACTCTGAAATAGACGACTCTGACCATTTACAGACACAAAACTCGTTTTTACAACTCCTCTGTTACATGGGCGAATTGCGTAATTACGCCCACGAATGTAGTTACACCACTGTCAAAAAAACATCAAGGCCACATGCACAGGCATTACTATACAAGGGAAGAGGAATCGATTTGGCGCATGCGCCCCGCCACCGTTTCATGGCCGTAGATTTTGGAATCCAACACGGACAAAACACAAATTACACACAAATCCTTTTTGAAGCATGATTATTTTTGACAGTGATTTTATTCCATACCATTTCGCTTTTCCACAATTTAAAACTACAAAAACCTGTAAAAACTACAGCACTCACGATGATGTGCAGCTTACCTTGCGGCTCTCAGTGTTGTAAAAAGTGACGTCACATGCTTTGCTTGGCGCAGTTGTACTACTTGCCAAAAGTAGGAATAGAACGATTTATAAATAACTTTAATGTCTTTCTCTGAGGTAGGAATATTTTCAGTTCTAAATGAACTTTAAGCACGATTCCTATGAGTGATTCTGAGATGCTTAGTAAATATAAGGGATTAAATGTACGGCTTTATAAAAGCAATCCACTACTGTTAGGACGCATGTATGACCCTCTGAATTGGGGAGTCCTGTGATGAAATTGAGGGCAATTTGTTGGGCTTGACTAGGCCTAGTGTGCGTGCTGCACAAGGGTGCCAGGCCAGCTTTGAGGCATTCCACTCATACCAGAATATAAGGTCAGTCTGCCTCTAGGTCAATAAGGCTACCCGGTTGTGTTGCCCGTGGGCTTGAGTGCATTGTTTACCCATGAGTCAGCATCCACCAGCTCTGAATGAAAACTAGAAAGGAAACCATCCTGCAGTGGAACTCGCATTTCTCAGCATTGACAAAGAGCTGGTTTTCTAGGAGCCTCTGGAGTACCTGTAATACATGCACTTCATGCTTCTCTAATGAATGTGAGAAAACCAGGAGGTCATCCAGATAGATAAAGACAAAAATATTGATGAGGTCCTTGAGCTAAGTCACTAACCAGGCCTTGGGACACTGCTGGTGCATTGGCCAGCCTGAATGGCATGAACAGATACTCGTCACCGGATAATGTTGAAATCGAAAGTCCGTCAAACAGGCAAGGTCATTCATAAAAATTAGACCAAGAGAATGCGAGATTTCAAATGGCAAAGACAAGAGACAAATCCAAGGGTCTATCAAAGTTGATACTGAATAGAATGAATGAGATACTGCGGTGCTGACTAAATCTCTCTAATTTTAAAACTGAAATGTTAATTGAAGTGATGAGGTCGGGGTAGCTCAGTAGTTAAGGCATTGGTCTACGGTTCAGAAGGTCCCAGGTTCACAGCAGCAATCAACAGGGCCCTTGAGCAACGCCATTAACCCTCAACTGTTTCGATTTATAATGAGATGAACATGCAAGGCAAGTATATTTTTATAGCACATTTCATACACAATGGTAATTCAAAGAGCTTTACATAAAAGAGAAGAAAATAAAAAAAATGAAATTGAAAATAATAGCAATAATACTTTTATAACGATTTAAAATTTGATTAAAAATAAAAACGGTTTGTAATGATGTAAGTGTCACGGGTACTGCTTGCGGGACGAAGGAGAGGCATATTAGCAGAGGTGAAGGTGATGAAAGGATTTATTGAAGACAGGAAACAATGGAAACAAAAGGCACAGAACATGAACTTTAAACACAGGACATACAAACTATAAACATGACAAACTAAACCAGGAGTAAACTAAACATGACAGACTAGACATTACAAACAGAATGAGATACAGACAGGCTAGGAGACAGACAGACAGACTAGGAGACAGACAAACCAGGAGAACATGGAGCTAGGAAGAACATAGAGAACAGGGAGAACACAGAGCCAGGGAGAACACTGAGCTAGTAAAACACAGAGTCAGACAATATAACAACACAAACAGTAACCCAAACCGAACAGATGCAAGACAAGACTTCACAGAACTCAGAAACATTTATAACAAAACTAATTAGCAAACTCCGTTTGCTAATTAGTTTGCCAAAAGCCGTGAGCGCGACATCACCTGACTGAGGTGCATTCTGGGACATGGAGTTTTACACAAAAGAACACACAGAAAACAAAAAACACAAAGGAAGTCTCTGGGCGCTTTGGCGCCCTCTAGGGGTGATCCCTGACATTACCCCCCCCCCCAAAAGGCGCACCACCGGGGTGCCAAAGGAGGACCTGGACACCCTCCCCAAGGTCCCAGAACCGTCCTCCCCACAGCGAGGCTGCAAGGCCTTTTCTCTTGGAATGAAAAGGAAATTAATCCAAGGCTGGTGCCGAGATCGGACGGCGGAGCGGGCACGGAGTCCTCGAAGAAGGGCGGCGGAGCGGGCACGGCGTCCTCGAACCCATGCGGAGGTAGGAGCACGGCGTCCTCGAACCCGTGCGGAGGCGGCGGCAGGAGCACGGCGTCCTCGAACCCGTGCGGAGGCGGCGGCAGGAGCACGGCGTCCTCGAACCCGTGCGGCGGCAGGAGCACGGCGTCCTCGAACCCGTGCGGCGGCAGGAGCACGGCGTCCTCGAACCCGTGCGGAGGCGGCAGCAGCTCGCTGACCTCGTTGATGCAGAACGACAGAGA
>JAAGKR010013473.1:0-13923 GCA_011419295.1 Clarias macrocephalus
TTACGCTATCTCGGACTCCTCCGGGACTCAAACTTGTAATTTCCTGACAATAGAGTCAATCTGGAGCCGTGAGGAAAATTAGATATCGCTCTATGACTAGTTCGGTCTTACTAGAATATGAGAGGAGAGAGAAGAGAGATGGAAAAGAGAGAGAGAGATGGCAGCGAGGGGGGGAAAAAAAGACACTTGAACATTTATATTATGTCAAAATGACAGAGAGAGAGAAAGAGAGAGAGAGAGGGTAATTTTTCTCAGGTTACTTCAGGTCGCCTCAGGCTTATTTGGGAGAAATGATAGAACAAATATTCATGAAACGGTTGAAAGGAGAGAAACATTGACTAAGTGTTACACTCCAGGAATTCTGATTGCTTTCTGATAATCACTCAGGAGATGTTTTGAAGGAGAAAAAAAAAAAGATTGAATTATTCATCATTTCCGAAAAGGGGGTGGTGTGTGTGTGTGTGTGTGTGTGTGTGTGTGTGTGTGTGTGTGTGTGTGTGTGTGTGTGTGTGTTTGTTTTGGGGGTTATTGCTGCGACTGAGAGAGAGACAGACAGATGGAGGCTTAAAAAGACAAGCAGACAGAAACAAACAAAAAAAAGAGAACAGGAAAAAGGGAGACATAGAGAGAGGTAGTGAGAGGAAGACAGATGGGGAGAAGCACCGTCAAACACCATCAAACACCACTGCTGAAAAAAGATGTTGAACAGCACTTGCTTGTGCTGGAAGGTGTTTGATTCTGCTGGACGGTGTTGGATAGTGACTTGGTGTTAGACAGTGTTGGATGATGTATGACAGGTTCTGTTGGTGTTGAACAGTGTTTGATGGTATGTGGTGGTATCTGACAGTGTTTGTGCTAGATGATGTTGGCGGTGTTGGATGGTGTCTGACAGTGTGTTGGTTTTGGACAGTGTTGGGGTGTCTGATAACGTCTGACAGCAATGAAGAGTATATCATGGTGTTCGAGGGTATCTGAGAACTTTTAATGTTGCGTGACAGTGTTTGTTGGTGTTGGATGGTGTCTGACAGTGTTGGAAGGTAATTGTGTCTGAGTTATGTTTGATGGTGTTTGATAGTGTGTCACGGTGTTTGTTAGTGTTAGTGTTGGTGTTGTACAGTGTTTGATGTCTGACAGTGTATGTTGGTGTTGTACAGTGTTTGATGTTGTGTTACAGTGTTACAGTGTTTGTTGGTATTGAACACTATATGATGGTGTTGCATGGTGTCTGTTTGTTGGTGTTGGATGGTGTCTTGGGCAGTGTTGGATGGTGTCCAACAATCTTTGCTTGTGTTGAGTGGTGTTTGAGAGTGTTTGTGGGTGTTAGATAGTATTTGAGGGTGTCTGACAGTGTCTGAGAGTGTCTAATAGTTACCATATATGATGGTGTTGGATGTTGTGCGACAGTGTTTGATGTTGTGTGACAGTGTTTGTTGGTGTTGTACAGTGTTTGATGTTGTGTGGTAGTGTTTGATGTTGTGTGACAGTGTTTGTTGGTGTTGTACAGTGTTTGATGTTGTGTGACAGTGTTTGTTGGTGTTGTACAATGTTTGATGTTTTGTGACATTGTTTGATGTTGTGTGACAGTGTTTGTTGGTGTTTTACAGTGTTTGATGTTGTGTGGCAGTGTTTGATGTTGTGTGACAGCGTTTGTTGGTGTTGTACAGTGCTTGATGTTGTGTGACAGTGTTTGTTGGTGTTGAACACTTTAAGATGGTGTTGCAAGGTGTCTAACAGTGTTTGTTGGTGTTGGATCGTGTCTTGGGCGGAGTTGGATGGTGTCCAACAATGTTTGCTTGTGTTGAGTGGTGTTTGTTTGTGTTTGAGTGTTTGTTGGTGTTAGATGGTATTTGAGGGTGTCTGACAGTGTCTGAGAGTGTCTAATGGTACATACATGATGGTGTTGGATGCTGTGTGACAGTGTTTGTTGGTGTTGTACCGTGTTTGATGCTGTGTGACAGTGTTTGCTGGTGTTGTACAGTGTTTGATGTTGTGTTACAGTGTTTGTTGGTATTGAACACTATATGATGGTGTTGCATGGTGTCTGACAGTGTTTGTTGGTGTTGGATGGTGTCTTGGGCAGTGTTGGATGGTGTCCAACAATGTTTGCTTGTGTTGAGTGGTGTTTGAGAGTGTTTGTTGGTGTTAGATAGTATTTGAGGGTGTCTGACAGTGTCTGAGAGTGTCTAATAGTTACCATATAAGATGGTGTTGGATGCTGTGCGACAGTGTTTGATGTTGTGTGACAGTGTTTGTTGGTGTTGTACAGTGTTTGATGTTGTGTGGTAGTGTTTGATGCTGTGTGACAGTGTTTGTTGGTGTTGTACAGTGTTTGATGTTGTGTGACTGCTTGATGTTGTGTGACAGTGTTTGATGTTGTGTGACAGTGTTTGTTGATGTTGTACAGTGTTTGATGTTGTGTGACAGTGTTTGTTGGTGTTGTACAGTGTTTGATGTTGTGTGACAGTTTTTGATGTTGTGTGACAGTGTTTGTTGGTGTTGTACAGTGTTTGTTGGTGTTGTGCAGTGTTTAATGTTGTGTGGCAGTGTTTGATGTTGTGTGACAGTGTTTGTTGGTGTTGTACAGTGTTTGATGTTGTGTGACAGTGTTTTATGTTGTGTGGTAGTGTTTGATGTTGTGTGACAGTGTTTGTTGGTGTTGTACAGTGTTTGATGTTGTGTGACAGTGTTTGATGTTGTGTGGCAGTGTTTGATGTTGTGTGACAGTGTTTGTTGGTGTTGTACAGTGTTTGTTGGTGTTGTGCAGTGTTTGATGTTGTCTGGTAGTGTTTGTTGGTGTTGTACAATGTTTGATGTTTTGTGACATTGTTTGATGTTGTGTGACAGTGTTTGTTGGTGTTGTACAGTGTTTGATGTTGTGTGACAGTGTTTGTTGGTGTTGAACACTTTAAGATGGTGTTGCATGGTGTCTAACAGTGTTTGTTGGTGTTGGATCATGTCTTGGGCGGAGTTGGATGGTGTCCAACAATGTTTGCTTGTGTTGAGTGGTGTTTGTTTGTGTTTGAGTGTTTGTTGGTGTTAGATGGTATTTGAGGGTGTCTGACAGTGTCTGAGAGTGTCTAATGGTACATACATGATGGTGTTGGATGCTGTGTGACAGTGTTTGTTGGTGTTGTACCGTGTTTGATGCTGTGTGACAGTGTTTGCTTTTTGTTATTAATGTAACATTACGTTTAACATTCTGTGAAACGATGTAGTTCAGATTCTCAGTCTCTCTTCTACTCTTTCTTGAAGTTAAAAAGAAAAAAAAAACACATGCAAATGTGTCCCCTCTTCTGTCCTGCAGATACCCGAAACCGTCCCTCTGACACTGGAGTGTCAGTGTTTGATGCTGTGTGACAGTGTTGGTGTTGGATGGTGTCTGACGATAACAATCTGTATTTGATGGCGTCTGATGGTGTTCGCTGGTGCGCCCTTTTAATTCTGTTTTTTTTTTCTTAAACAAATGAACAGTAACTAAACCAGTTGCTACGTGAATCGCAGTAAAACAAACCAGCAGCATCGTCCTGTTAACGCTCAACAGCAGAATTGCTGAACAGATCGCACACATTTTAATAGGAAACACATGTACTATGTGTGGGAGTGGAGCGTTCTCTTAAAGCTGGCTATCTGGCTAAAAATGATTATTAGAGTATTCTGAGATAAATTCTGCCGGGCCGCAGTGTGACAGTTCCTCAGGACCATACAAAGATGTGGAATGTGAACGTGTGTAGTAATCATGCTGGGTGTGGGATTACGATCAGGTAAAGTGTTTTATGCTCTCAGGCATATGGAAAAATAATAAAACACAAACACACCCACACACACAATAACAACAACAACAACAACAACAACACCAATGAGCTCAGTGGAAAGGAAAAACAGGCTACAGCTGTGTGTACAGATGTACTACACTCAGTGGGAATTTGAATGTATGAGAAAAATAACCATGATAGATTCCGAGCTTTATTTATTTATTTATTTATTTATTTATTTATTCATGTTTCTGAAATGAAAAACGGCCATCATTAATAAATCCATGTGCCCGAGTACACGAGAGGTCAGCGGCGTGTGTAAACCTGCGTTTTCCCCCACTGGAAACCCTTTTATTAGTGAGTGGAACAGGTTACAGTGAGGCGGAGTAGGAGGAGGAGGAGGAGGAGGAGGAGGAAGGACGGTCGGCTAAGATCTAAATCCGTAGTTAATGCGATGTGAATGAGCGTAACCATGACGACGAAATGCAACTTGATGTTGGATCACACTCTGATTTCTCACCTCATCGTAGAGCCGCAACCAGGCTAATATTCCACTCAGCGCTCGATAATCATACCGGCTAGCTAGAGGAGACGGTCGTCACGGTAACAGCAGACGCATCCTGGGCTTACTTCTTAGCAAAGCGCTCAAGGCATATCGTTTTTCTTCCTTTTTTTTTTTTTAGACCCCAAACATAAGGAGTAGAAAGTTGCATGTGCTGTTATAGGAAAAATAATCAACACCAGGGAGGTGTGATGAAGCGGAGATGCTGTTACCACGGCGACATCGATTAGAAAATGGTTAGATTGTCTTGCAATTACTACGTATTATTTTATTACGAATCGCATCACGCTGACATTGTTTGGCCTGCCGCTGTGATGGAGTGTTTTATTCTTTATATACAAATGCGTCGTGACGGTTTGCTCAATATATAAGGATATAAAACTTTTTGTTATTAATGTAACATTACGTTTAACATTCTGTGAAACGATGTAGTTCAGATTCTCAGTCTCTCTTCTACTCTTTCTTGAAGTTAAAAAGAAAAAAAAAAACACATGCAAATGTGTCCCCTCTTCTGTCCTGCAGATACCCGAAACCGTCCCTCTGACACTGGAGACTCCTTCCATAAGTGTTAAATCACCATCTCATTATATCTGTATTTGCTAATTAATAACTTTAATTAAAACTCGTCAGTCTTAGCTGAAACAGGATCTCAGACACACACTCGCTGGCTCACTTGGACGACGAGGGCTTTCTGAGCTCGCGGCTCTGCTCTTCACCTTCCACACAGAACCCAGATGAAGCCCTGCGTCCAGCTTTTAAAGCCTAACAGCACCGAGGCTTGTTTTTATTACGGCTCGTCATCTGTTGCGCTGCGTCCCGACACTGTATCACGTCTTAACCAGACACTAATGAGACGAGACGCCGCCGCCGGTGGGAGCCGTAACGCCACGACGCGGCCGTTAAACATCCATCGCCGGCCGTCGGTGTTTCCTCTGCGTCGAGTCGTTATATAAAGACTAATCGGTGACACACACACACACACACACACACACACACACACACACACACACACACACACACACACAGACGGCCAAAGCGCCCGGAAGGTTCTGAAGCACGTTTCGATCACTGATAGGGGACGGAGAAGGTCGCGTTTGTTCCACAAACTTGGACAAAAGGTAGAAGAAGGGTTCAAAAAAGGTCAAAATATGCATTTTTTATTTTTTGTTGTTGTTGTTTTATGTATTTTTTAAATCCAGTAAAGTAAATGTGTTTGTTTTTCGCTGCAGGAAACTCATTATTAAGGGAATTCGGGTGGAATGCCACGTCAGGGTCATTTGCGGAAATGACCACTAATGGTGCATGACAGATGCGGCACTTCAACATTAAACAACGCACACACACACACACACACACACACACACACACACACACACACACACACACACACACTACAGTTATTACATTTGCATAATGTCCCCGACTCTTTTGCATTTGATGAGATACTGAATTGCCGCTGTTCACACTTGTACAAACGACACACTTTGTTTGTTTTTAATTGGTCATAAAGTTATAAAAGACACACTCTCGAGGTTCCGGGCGTAACGACCGAGCCGTAATATAAAAGTAATCGCCGCGCCATGCAGGACATTTCTGTCAGACTCGGATCCAGGTCCAGGTCCGGGCGCTATGATGATGATGATGTAATCCTGGCATCATGATCAGTTACCGGATGTCTGGACAGGTTTCCTCATGCATTACGGGCAAATTAGAGAGAAAAACATCACGGCGCGGTGCTTGGCCCGGCGAGGCTCGCAAACGCTGCAGCGGTGCCGGGATCACCGCAATTAAAAACAAACCGTGTAATGAAGCTTTATTTAATGTCTACACAAATACGTTTGATTTAATGACTGGATAAAGCAGAGCGAGCAACTGGTGAGTGATATCAGCACTTACAGACATTATTTACATGCAGACGCAACTAAAGTATCACCAGATCTAATCAGTAATGAAAGATGGATCGGCAGTAATAGAGCATCTTGACCACAAAAGAGACCATGAATTCTTGGCAAGAACACACACACACACACACACACGCACACACACACACACACACACACACACACACACACACACACAGGACTCCTGCCAACTTGTTTTTCATTTCAATTTGGTTTATTTATAATGCAATTTTAACAACAGTCAGATTAAATCAGATTCTGACTCTGCAGACACAATTAGAAAAAAAAAAAAAAGGATATGTCTAATAAATTAATAAATGTGTGCGGCTCAGTGATAAGCCTGCTGACATACCATATTAAATATATATAAATTATATTTTCTTAAAATTCTGAGAATAACCGAAGCACATCCACACTGGATTGGTGTTAATGAATAATAAGACGCACTTTTTTATTTCATTTATTACTATTAATAAAGATGTGCTCGCGCTAAAGATGTGCACATAGCAGGCTAATGAAAAAGAGCAAAGAACCAAGCTGCTAAAATGATATCCGTGGTGCGAATACGGCTGACGATGTGACGATGATCATGTGACCGAAGGCAAAATCAAAGGCGTTTGGCAGGCGGCTTTATCCAGAGCGACTTACAGGTTTTTTTTATATATATATTTTTTTATCTCATTGTACATGTGAGCAGTTGCGCGTTGAGGGCCTCGCACCTTGCTTAAGGGCCCACCACCAAACTTGGTGGTCGTGGGGTTTGAACCTGAGACCTTCCGAACTGTAGTCCGATGCCTCGACCACTGACCCCCTCATTTAAAGCTGAGCTGTTATCAAATAAAAAAATCACTTTAGAGTCTTCTTTAGAATGAGTTATTTTGTCCTTTGTTTAAACAAGCCAAGTAGATTTCTCCCCTGATGTGACCTCATATACTGGAAGAAGATCCTCCTCCCCCTCTGCTTTTCTCTGCAAGGGGCGTGGCTTAGAATTAGAATAACTAATTTACATAGACACTGAAATGGGGAAGAAGTGAAACAGACGGATGAAAAATTATGGGGAATATCACACACACACACACACACACACACACACACACACACACACACACACACACACACACACACACACACACTTTGGGGGAGCGCTGAGGCCTGTGTACACTTGTTAAAGAGATCTTTAAAATCAGTTAATTAATTTGCAACAACAAAAAAAAAAGTTAAGCGAAGACGACAGGAAAAAAACACTCTGAGCGTGAAACCTGTCCCGATAGTGGATCGAGCCGCTCAGTGTCATCGTGTTCTTGGAAAATGATCAACAATGAGGTGGTGTGATTATTTTCTCATAACAGCATGTCTAGGTGTTTTATTCAATGTATTAGTTTTACGTTTATTTAAGAACAGCATCGTTTATTATTATTATTATTATTATTATTATTATTATTATTATTACTGATTTACACTTTTATTTGATGCTCGCAGTTGTTCCTCCATCAGCTGCTCTTTTTTGTTTCCCTCTCGCTATTGAAGTTACTGTAGATAACAAGATGCAAAACAACACAGGTGAGAAATCGCAGATCAGCGTGAAAAGCAAAAAAAAAGTAAAGTTGACGCCGGAGAGTCCTTCGATAAAGGCTACCAACAAACCCGTCCAAGTCGAAGATCAGACATGGACACAATGACGCGTTCCAAACGAGCGTGTTAAAAATAACCCTTTATTGAATCAGGCCACTTTCTCAGCGGTCCGAGGCGTACGTTAGACCCGACATAACGGGATGATAAATGGAGGTTCGCCGGTGGAGCGAGTTGCTGAGTCAGCTTCGTGTCGACCGCAGAGGAGGAACCGCAGCCCTCGGCGCGAGCCGGCTTCTTAAAGAAACGCTTATCTGACCAATTTAAAGACACGTACGGTATTTAAACTGCGCTCTGATATCACAAAGATGTGATAAACTATTCAGAGAAAGTCTGAGGAACTGGAACGTTTCATTCGCTCTGGGCACGACTCCCAGAATCCACAGTTTTGTAGGCTCGTTAAAAAAAAATGGTGTTCGGTATTTCGCCTCAGTGTTTCGCTCATCCTGAGGGTTGTTTTGAAGTTCCCGTTGGCAGCGAATTGTATTCCCTGAGCTAAATCGTCCAGAGACAAGAGTGTGTGTCCACTTTAGCCACCGTTGCCCCTGTTGGAGACGCGGGATGGCACTCAGACACCGGGCTTATTGGATTTCATCTGCTGCTGTTTTGATTTTGCTCACAGAGCCACCTGGGGAACCGTATCCCATTTCAGTTATCTCCTCATTACTTATAAAGAAAACCACCAGAGAGCAAGAGAGATAGATTACACTTTACTGTTTTTTTATTCTCTGTAAAAGTCTGGAGAAAGTAGCAACAGCAAAAGAAAAAAAGAAAAAGAAAAAGTGTGCATTAAAAGCTTTTCATTATACAAGATCAAGTCAAATATTCCACATGATCTAGAACTTCAGCCAGGTTCAGCTTCTGAAGCTCAGCAGTCAGTCTGTACATGTGTGAAGCACCTTCTTTGACCAGCAGCCCCGGAGCACTTTGGAATAAGTGAAAGCTTTCCTCAAGACACATGACCTTCGAAAAACAAAACAAACTAAAAAAAAAAAAAAACCCAGCCAACCCTGAAAGCTGTCCTAAATAACACCAACCTTGAGTTTGCGAGGTGTAATAAATTCACTCCGCTGTAATACACGGCATGCAACGGCAATGGAAATGGTAATTCCTCCTGCTGTCATCTGAGGAACCGGTCACAAAGGGACATACACACCATGCAAGGCTGCTGAAATATTTACCGGACTTCTTCTAATCTAAAGTGCAAACATTTCAAACTAATATATTATATCTCGGTGACAGAGTGATAGTGATGCATTAATCATGAATGACCGTAAGCCAAATACAATTAACCCCGAACTACAAGAACGCCTGTGTGAATTTGAAACGATTCATGATCTAAATGTTTAGCAGCACTGGTTGAGAGAGCGGAGACCTCGGACAGCGTGGTAATGGTCTGCCAAAACCCAAAGCCAAGGCCAAACCCAGTGGAGATATTGCTCAGGTATTAGCCAGCAGGGTCGTTGACTCGCTACGATAACTAGTATCTGGATATTAGCTAGTAGCTGGGGATCTTGCTAGACCGGCCATCACCTTCAGAAATGTCTACAGCTCAGTTATTGCTCACCCACGTGACTAGATTGAGTTCATGACCTCTGGATGATGGTGGAGAATGTCTTTTCCAAACGCTATTCAAGAGTTCTTCGATTGATTGGCACCCCATCCAGGGTGTACCTCACCTACTGTCCCAGGCCCCCTGAAACCCTGTATACATGATAAAGCGGTGTAGACAATGAGTATTCAGGAACTCAGTTTGGTTTTAGTTACCCGCGCAATACAGATTTTTCCAGCCCAAGATGACATAAAGTAGGACAATTTCAGCTTCTAAGATCACTTTAATATGTCAGTGTGCTGTAATCTTGTTTTAATCTAGAAGTTCTAGTCCTGTAGTCCCTGCCAGAGGGTAGGAGTCTGAACAGTCAGGATTTCCCAGGGAGGGTACAGGTCCTGATGATGCACTCTGGCACCCTTACAACCACTTGATGTCTGGCTTGTGCAGTTGAATGGCAGACCTAATGAAACTGATAAGGACAGTCTGGTCTCAGTGGTAGACCTGTAGAACTGACACAGCAGTTCCTGGTGAAGAAAGTTCTTTGCTGTCCTTTCTTCATGATGTTCCTTTGCTACTTCAAGTCCTTGGAGATGGTAGTGCTGAGGAAGTTGAAGGATTCAATGCTGGACACAGTGCAAAGTGGATGATGAGTAGAAAATGAGTATCTTCCTTGTCTTGTTGGTGCCGAGCTTCAGAGTCTTGTGTCAGCACTACAGAGAGAGCCTGCCCACCTCCTGGGAGATCTTGGGCAATCAGGACCTTGACAGTGAGTTCCTGGTGGTGCCGTCATTTGTGTAGACAACATGTAAAAAAAAAAAAAAAATCATCTCAGTTCAGCTTCTGTCTCTGTTGCTTGTTCAGAAATGTTTTCTGCCTTTTACCCGAGTGAAGCAAGCAGCAGTACTTTAGCCCAACTCAGTCTGGTTGTACTCCTTCCACCATTTTCAAGGACTGAAAGCAGGTGAACAGATGATACAGTAATTCTAAACACACAGAGGATCTCCCTGACTCGAGAACATGTTTTAGCGATTACATGATGGCGCCAGTAAATGTGACAAGATTTTGTTGTTGTGAAATACCTGTAAACAAACAGAGACAGGATGAAACAATTGCGTCTCATTTGCATTCAAATCACATGCTCTCGACATCATCTGGTTGGATGCAGTCGGAGGTAGTCTCCAATCTGAATGTTTCGCACACATCTGATTCCCATGTGTATGTTACGAGACACTGTTATTTATTCCCTTTCAATCAGAAACCCCAGCGCACTCAATCACACCTGACCATGTTTCAATTCTATTAAAGACAAAAAAATCTCACTGTTGCTGAATGACACAGATAAATAGACCAAGCTTGCTCCGATGGATTGTTTTTTAGACCTCTATAAATCTTCTCTTGGACTTACAGGCAGGAAATATCTTTCATGTTCAACCTTGTCATAATACCATGTATTTCATAATACCATGTCCGTACCGGCTTCAGCTCAAATTCAGGCTTGGAATTCTTAAGAGATACATCTTTACCCAGAAATTAGCTTTGTGACAGATTTCACGTTACTGCTCTCCTACGGAAACGCCGCGTATCCATGTCTGCACAGATCCCGTCTCCATCACCTTTATGCATATGCTCTATAATTATTTAGTCCCTCCCATATCCTTATATGGTCAGGTTGTCATGAGTCATTAGTCAAACCTGCTCCTTGTTTTTCTCGTGTGTTTCTAAGGCGAGATGATTAAGTTAGATGTCTGCTTACAAGATGTTTGACTGCTTCTCCTTGACATATTTGTTCTCACAGAAATAGGGTTTCACGCTCCCAGATATTAAACACTTCTCATATCATGAAACAAACAAACAAAAAAGGTTTTCATATGTTTCATTGTACGTGTAAATTATTCCTGGAACCTTCTTTGGTTCTCCCCAAACTGACCAAGAATGAGAGTATCGTTTCTTCAAGCGCCAGCGCAACTTTCTTTCACCGCTCGAACGCCATGTTGCGAAATGACTACGATCACATGGCCGTGTGATATAAACATGAAAGCATGGCAGCCAACACTACTAACTCGCTTGAAAGACTCTCACCTGTGGGGATTTTCATTGCTCTCTGGTTTCAAAAGCTTTTTCACCGAGTAGACATACAAACATCGATCACAGCCGTCCTGCTGAGAAACTGATTCAATCCAAATAGAGCAATATACAAAAGTAAGAGAGTAGACATTTATATTATTTAGAAATAGTACAGTAGCTCACTCACTCACTCTCTGACTCTCACTTATCCTGTGTACAGGGTTGAGGGGGTCCTGGAGCCTATCCCAGGACACTTAGGGGTACATCCTGGAAGGGGTGCCAATCCATTACAGAGCACATACCTAGACACTCATTCATGCACTATGGCCAATTAGACTAATCTGCATGTCTTTGGACTGTGGGAGGAAAACGGAAACCCAGAGGAAACCCACCAAGCACAGGGAGTGCAAACTCCACAAATTACAAAATTTCAAAAGCTTTATTTTGTGTATTATTTGTAGTCCTTGTAGCAACCAGCATTCAGTACCATGGCACTCACTCTCAATCACTCATTCACTATAGAGGGTTATAGGAAACCCTGAGCCTATCCCAGGGGACTAAGGGCATGAGACAGGGTACACCCTGGATGGGGTGTCAATCCTTTGAAGGAGGCCACAAACATGCACACAAACTCACACAATAATTTGGACAAGTGGGGATCTGGAAATGTCAGTTAACCTAATCTGCACTGAATTTTTTTTGGACTGTTGGAGGAAGCTGAACAAGGCTGGGGAGAACACACAAATTCCTCACACACAGACCTGAAGGCGGGACTCGAACCTTTGACCCTGGAGGTGCGAGGCCAGAGTGCTCACCACTCCACCAACATGCCATCCGCTATGATACATTTCCACTTAAATAGTACAAAGTTTCATGTATATATTGTCTATAGAGCGAGACAGCAACTCAGCACTGTGGTGTATTGGTTATCAATGTCGCCTTGAACCGCCCTTGAACCCGCCTCGGGTCTGAGTGCATGGAGTTTGCATGTTCTCCCCTTGCTTGGTGGGGTTCCTCCGGGCACATAGTTTTTTTTCCCACAGTCCAAAAGTCCAAAGACAATCAGATTCGGCTAATTGCCGTTCCTAAGTCGCCTATCCAGGCCCCCAGAGACCCTGTATCCAGCATAAAGTGGTATAGACGATGAGTGAGTGAGAGAGAGTGTCATCTGCGTATATCACTCAGGAAATTCCCCTGCTCTGCCACAAGAGGTCACCACCACAGGAATTCTGGCACAATGTTTGACATCAAAAGGACTTGCGGGTTACTTAAAACTTTCCCCCTATATAAACGAGTCATGGATGTTCGGTCATTGTGATGCCGTGCTGAGACGTTGTTCCAATGCCTATCGACCCTCACTTTGTTTTCTGGTCTGGCTATTTGGATCATTTGTCATCATTATTTATTTAACAACCACTCTGAGTTTGCATTTTGTATTATTGACCTCCAGTGTGTTTGCCTGCCATGTTCATGAGTCTCTGTGCTTTAAGTGCAATTATAGCTCAGTGTCATTTGACATAAGGCTAATATCTCCGCTGTACAGCTGCACAGAACCACTGAGTTTTTAAATAAAACACCAAACAGCATATAAACCCTGTGCCTTCAATCAGGTAACACTCAAGGATGACCTAATGTTCCTGAGTGTTTAAAAATAACACGTTTTTCTTTTAATGATTTGCAGTCTGTTTGGCTGTAGAATTTATTTTAAGTAACTTTTAGAAAAGACAAATACATCATTTATTTTAACGTAATCTCCTTGCTTTTTAATTCCTTTTGTCTGTCTATCAATAAGCTGTCGTATTCCTTCATTAAAAAGATGTTTCAGGCTGAGGTGTGAGCCACGAATGCATCTCTGTCTTCAGTTCTTCACCAGAAGTCAAGTCAATTTCAAGTCAATTTTATTTATATAGCGCTTTTAACAATTGACATTGTCGCAAAGCAGCTTTACACAATAAAAAGAAGTAAGTCTGTATGCAATGTGTATGAATCAAAATGATAAGATTGTCCCTGATGAACGAGCCGAGGGCGACGGTGGCAAGGAAAAACTCCCTGGGATGGTAATAGGAAGAAACCTTGAGAGGAACCAGACTCAACAGGGAACCCATCCTCATCTGGGTGATAACGGATAGCAGGGATTGATCAACTTAATAATGTGTACTGGAAGTTCAGTGTAACAGGAGATGTGTTAAAATTAAAAGGAGTCCAGTTTGTTCCTGGAGGCTCAGGTAGACTGTAGGAGATTCCAGTCCTGAACTATCGAACAACTGAAGTCACAGGTCCCCAGAGCATCAATCGATGATAGGACAGTCTTAATGGAAACCAGCCCCAGCCACCATACAAATCCAGGCAGACCACACGGGGCATCCATGCGACGAGATCTCCAACCAGAAGCAGGACTCCAGGACCAGTTAGACGGGTCCAGAGGGAAGAGGGGTCTGGATCACTGGTAACTCAGGAGCGAAC